>ML677361.1:715467-732258 GCA_007922305.1 Dermatemys mawii
AGAACCTGCATCCCACACCCCCTCCCGCACCCAAACTCCCTCCCAGAGCCTGCACCCCACACCCCCTCCCGCACCCAAACTCCCTCCCAGAGCCTGCACCCCCTCCTGCACCCCCAGCCTGGTGTAAGGGAGGGAGGGAGGGGGAATGGAGTGAGCAGGGGCGGGGCCTTGGAGAAGGGGCAAGAAATGGGCGTGGCCTTGGCAAGGGGAGGGCGTGAGGCGGGGCAAGGGTCTTTTGGTTTGTGCAATTGGACAGTTGGCAACCCTACCGGGCAGGCATGTGGAAGCCTGGGCTGTGCTGGAAAAGTGCACCAGCCAGCGCAGGCACAGCACGGCCCAAATGTCAGGCAGACCGCACCTGTGCAGGTGTGGCATATACATGCCTGGGGGACCATTGACTGTTCTGCCCTGGGGCTGGGAATTGTGGTTAGTGGGCCTGGACTGACTAGTCTCCCTAGCTCATGCACGGGTGCTAAAAACAGTTATGCAGCGATTGCAGCATTGCTGAAGGCTTGCTCCCAACTCCAGTGTAGACATACTCCTCCTGCCTTCAATGTAGAGGGATGGGATTTTGGAAGGATTTTAAGGTGGTTAGGTGACCAGCTCCCGTTCAATTTGTACTCCTCACTCCTTTCCGTATCCCAGTGGAGATCTCAGGATTTAGATTTTGAACATTCCCTAGTCTGGGGTATTTAGATCTGAGGCTAAACCCCTGCTTAAGACAAGAAGCATTTGTGAAGTTCAGATCTTAAGCTAGAATTGGATTTTGACCTTTCTGAAATCGGGGGATGGTCAGAGAGGGGTTTTTGCTCTGTGACAATCTCTAGTCAGTTTTAGGCGTAATAGGAAGCTGTTCCATCACAGTGAGCAACATATGGCACAGAGCTGAGAACGGAGGTAGAAGACAAATGGGGCAGTTCGAAGAGAGGAACACTGAGAGTGTCATTGGAACAACCTTAGAAGAGATCCTGTAAGAGAGCCCATCTCAAGATTTTCATTGCATCCAATTCACTCTGTGGCAGAACTGCGGGAGTAAATTGGATCCCACAGTAAATTGGATGCAGAGTAAATCCTCAGTGTGGATGGATGGATGACTAGGTCATGTCCCTTCCTGTCTAGTCTTGGCCCTGGTCTACACTGAGGGAGGGTCAATCTAAGATACACAACTTCAGCTACGAGAATAGTTGACATATCTTAGTGGGATCGACTGCTGCCACTCCCCTGTTGATTCTGCTTCCACCTCTTGTCTTGGTGGATTACAGGAGTCAAAGGCAGGTTGACTGGGGATCGATTTATCGCATCTACAGTAGACGCGATAAATCGATCCCCGATAGATCAATCACTACCCACCAATCCAGAGGATAATGAAGACGCACCCTTAGTGTTTTGATTTAGGGAGCTCTCTGCAGCGTGGACCACAACCGGAGGGGTGGGGGTGAGGATGATGATAGGGGAAGTGAGGGGAGAGCTGTAGGTGAAGGCCAAATTGTGATGGGTCTTGAGGGAGAGGATCTTGAACCTAAAGTAAAACTGAGAGAAGCCTGGGTGGATTCAAGGAGGAGGAGATGGAGAAAACCATTAGCCGGGTTGGTAGTGTGAAATTTTCTATTTAACACAAAATGGTCATTTAAAAAAAACCCAGCATCGAGGAGAAAAATTATGATCCTAATTCTTGTCTCAGACCAGTTTGATACCGGCATCAAGCTGCTGACTTCAGTGGAGTTATTCCTGATTTACACCACTGTCCCTGAGAGAGGAATCCAGCCTACTAGTCTGAGAGTCCAAAAGCTGCCCTATCCAGAGGGGACCACTTCTCAAGAACTAGTAAGGTCGGTAGATTTAATCTGTAATTATTCTGTGGAGAGTGCCTTTAGGAGAGCTTTGTGCTAGATCTTCAGAGATCTGCTTTAAAGTGCTCATTGAAATGAACAGAGAAAATGAAAATCCAGCCCTTTGTGACTTATGCAGACCTTGAGTCTTACAGCTAAGTAGCAGGAGTTGCTGAGCGTGTGACCATAAGATTGTCAGGCTTAGCAGAATGTGGCTACATTAGGGTCGGAGTTGGGGGGTG
Organism: Dermatemys mawii; assembly: GCA_007922305.1. NCBI lineage: Eukaryota > Metazoa > Chordata > Testudines > Dermatemydidae > Dermatemys > Dermatemys mawii. Next base: position 717,539 of record ML677361.1, read on the forward strand.
GGAGTGGGGAGCGGAGCTGGTGATGTTTGAAATGTTCCCTGGCCAATGAGACTGTAAGATTTTCTGGGTCTATTTTATAATTAAGCTATAGCCTGAGGTGCTTGTCTTGAACTATTCACTTCATTTCTAGCTCGTTAATCTTATTGGAAATGTATATTGCTGTCCTTAATTCCAGTATGATCCTCTGAAGACTTGTATATTCTCCTTTTTGATAAACGAAAATTAATCAAGGCTAGTCACATTCAGAGCTTCTATATTGCACAGCTGATACACATTCCCAGAGGATACCTGGGAAAATATGGCATACAGGGAGGGTGTTGCCAATTCTTCCATTATTAGGAGTTTTTGTTCTTCAAGCCCCAGCTTCTGGAGTCATGCTATTCCATGGGAATTTCAGCTTTCATTGAAAAGAAGAGTATGTTTCTGCTCCTCATGTTTGAGGCAAAAAGCTGGAAAAAATGAACCCTAAAGGCCCCAACACCAGAGGGTAAATGAAAAGAACCTCCCCACCCTTATTTTTCTTAAATCCCAGGATTTTAAAACCAGGTGCACTCTACCTCTCTGCAGAGGGGCTTGCCACACTGCAGTCATTGTGCTTTCTGGAGCTCCTTGCTAGTGCTCCTGGTTGCTAGTCACACCAAAAAAAACAGCTGTGGGCAGAGTTAGCTGGCTATATTGAGTAGCATATGCTGCATTCTCTGAAAATATGGTACGGAATGCCAAGGACTCCAGGGGTCTACCTTACTTAGAGTGACCAGATGTCCCAATTTTATAGGGACAGTCCTGATTTGGGGGTCTTTTTCTCATATAGGCTCCTATAACCTCCTACCCCCTGCCCCAATTTTTCACACTTGCTGTCTGATCACCATAACCTTACTTAGGCATAATGTCTCTGGGCTGACTGACTAGAGAGGTGCAGTTGTAGTCCACGTCCAGGATAGGGCTGGAGCTTAAAGCAGTCAGGTAACAAGCCTTGACGATCCTATACTGGAAATGAACAGGCACCTATCCTCCAGTATGAGATTTCTTAAGTCAGCTGGTATAAAAAAGGGAGATGGGGCAGAGAATTGAGCCATAAATAAATGATTGTCCAAAACACTGAGAGTGGTGTCACTGAAAAGAATTCCCCAGGTTGCAGATAACCCCTGGCATGATTTCCAGGCTCACAGGTGACACCCAAAGCATCAGCTAGGATCTTGGCACACTGTAGTGCTATCTGCCTGAAAACATGACCTTGCATATGGACAGAAAGAGAAAGGAGGGGGCAGGGCGGAGAGGCAAGTTTTAGGAGGATTGCATGCATGGTTGTAATGGGAATATCCTCCATAGACAGTCTCGCCGCCGTTCTACTGTATCTCTGTAAAGTGAAATAGATTAGCAGCTCACTTTCAATCAGGCTGAATTATGAGCTCAGCGATTTGCCGGACGTTTTACATGAACCAGAAGATGTGTTATCTGATGAAAATTGCTTAATTTAATATCCTGGCCTGACAAGCGGTGAACTGTACATCTCCCGGAGAATTTGCCAGTGCAGATGATTTTACTTAGCTGAAAGGATTAAGCGCTCAAATCTCTTTTCTTCCCCTCCAAAACCCACTGCAGTAGCCTGGACAGAGAAACTTTCAGGAACTGGTGGTGGCAGGGAAAGTAGCAGTGTTAGGAAGTGGATCAAATGCACATGGAAAAAGGCCACTCTCTAAAGACACATTTGGATCAAACCTTGGTCCCATTAAAGTCAATGGATGTTTTGCTGTTGATTCAGTGGGGCCTGGATTTCACTCCTGTGTCAGTGAGTTGATCCCACAAGATGATAGTGCAAGCGGAGGTTCTGCTAAATTTTTTTATGCAGCCCCTTTTGTAGGGTGGCACTGTTTGAAACGGTGGAGGTGCCAGGGACAGTGGTGTGTGGAGGAAGTCCTGGTTGTATGGCTCTATTGAGAAGCTTGGTGGGAGGTTGAGAAGAGGATTCCACAGCTGGAGGAGTGACACACAGAGTAGAGACGCCAGGGCTGGGTATGGGAAAGCAATCATGGATATACCTAAAAATCACTGTGAATAGATACTCACAGGAAAATGTTCCCATTATTCCCTCTTGCTCCTGAAGCTTTCCCCCCATTAAACAGATTGGATAAGCAAGGACACTTCTGAAAACCGGGCGCATTTGAAGTGTTGCACATTGGGCGCCCAAGAACTGAGTCATCCAAAATCACTAGTCACTAGTGCTGAAAAAGTGAACCAAGAACAAGTGAAAATCTTACCTTAAATATCTTGGGATGGACCTTGCTCAGCTCAGCTTTCTAATAAGGTTGGCTTGCGTTGTTTGGAAACCAGTGCTTTCACTTGCTCTGCCTGATGTACTGAAGGCAGCAACCTCTGCCCTGTGCTGCAACTCTCCTTTTCAGATGCTTCTGAATGACTTGGATTAAAAGGAAAATTAACTAGCCCAGAGGTGGCCAACCTGAGCCTGAGAAGGAGCCAGAATTTACCAATGTACATTGCCAAAGAGCCATGGTAATATGTCAGCAGCCCCCTATCAGCTCCCCCATGGCTCCCAGTGCCTCCCACCCACTGGCAGCCCTGCTGATCAGCACCTAACCTTCCATCCCTGTGCCTTCCGCCTGCTGCAATCTGTTGTTTTGTGGTGCGCAGGAGGCTTGGGGGGAAGAGGAGGAGGAGCAAGGCCATAGCAGACTCAGTGGAAGGGGCGGGGGTCTCTGGGGAAGGAGTGAAGTGGGGCTGGGATGTGGGGGAGAGCCAGGGGTTGAGCAGTGAGCACCCCCAGGCACACTGGAAAGTTGGCACCTGTAGCTCCAGCCCCAGAATCAGCACCTATGCAAAGAAGTGAATGTGGCTCCGGACCCACAGGTTGGCCACCCATGAACTAACCAAAGAAAAAAAAATGTTCTCAGCCATATGCAGAAGGTATGAAAATGCAGTGGAAGGTGAAGTGTTGGTCTGGTGCTATTCTCCAAGCTATAAACATAGGCTCATAAGGACCATTGATTTCGGTGGAAGTTATGACCTTAAATACCTTCTGCCCAAGAATCTGAGTTATCCTCTTAGCCCACTGCTCCTCGTTCCCGGTCCAGTGTCCTAGCCATGAGGTCACACTGCACCTCTGAAGCGTTCCTCAATTAACCTGAAGCTAGGACACAATTTCCCATTGCTGCACCAGAGCATCAAAGCAAGCAGGGAACACAGCTGCCCAAGTCAGGTTCCGCCTGCTGCAGAGATTCCTGGGTCTTTATGCGCTGAGCAGACGAGGAGTAAGAAGGTATCCAATGTACCTACCCACTTGTGGACTATAGTAGCACTGTGAGAAAGGATAATTCATTTAAAACAAGGTTCCAAAGAACACCAGGGCCAGATCCTCAGCTGGGGTAAACTGGGTGAGGGCCAGCGCGTCGTTTCCCAGAGCTGATCAGTTGCAGGTGTAGTGATCTATCCAGGAGTCCGTGGGAACTCCTGGCTGAGTTCTTCGCAAGGAGACCTGCAACGTCTCTGCTGCATACCAGGTTGAAGAATAATCCTCCCAGGGAAACACGTTTCGCTGTTCGCTAATGTCTGCATGAAACTGCTCAACTAGGATGATGGGATAAAGCTGTACAAGGAGAAAGATTTACTGCACACCACGGGTATCCATTTAAGTGGAGCTGACAGCTATCCTCATCCTGGATGGGCCTTGATGGATTTGTTACTCACACTGAGAGGCACTTTCAAAGACCTATAAACAACATATTTAAGCGACCTTGAATTTCATCTGATTGAAATGAAAAACAAGAGGAAAGAGTCTGGTTCCTTAGAACTGTCTTGCTGAAGCCACCTGCGATTGGATTAATATTAGTCATTGTGTAATGGGCAGTACAGAGCTCTCACTGGTTCCTCAACAAGGCACGAAATAGATAAAAATCATCCTAGCCAGGGGATCAGGAGATCTGGAATTTCCTAGGCCCTGGCTTGGGAAATCCACAAGGAGCTTACGATATTTTCTTGGGAAAGAGGAATAGGACTGGCATTAGACACAGGAGCTTGTGATCTGGGGAGTGTGTGGTATACCCATTAATTTTGCAGAGGCATAAATGACAGAAATGACCTCAGTTCAAGATAATGGAGAATCATACTCTAAGATTAGTATTAATGTACTTCAGTGATGGGTGCTTTAGAATAGGATGGATGGATGGAAAGAAAGAAGCAGGCAACTGCTTAGGACATCAAAACCAAAATTCCTCTTTCGCATTTACTTAAACTATAACTGAACTAAACTAACATTGGAGACGCCTCCTCAATGGAGTCTCTGAAGATTCTCCTATGCCTGAGGGTGAGTTAGACCACACTGCTAGACAGGACGTCCATAAAAGGTCCTACCCTAGTCTGAGGCCAGCCAAACAAGGCTCTGCTGAATGGGGAGTCTGCAGCATGGGGAACCTCAAAGCAGAGTGAGGAGGTGGAGGGGTGTTTCATAGACAGAAGCATAGGAAGGTGGGTGACTTAAACCAGTCTTAAACAGGACCCTCCTCAGTTCCCATCCTGAAAAATAATGAAGGTCAACAGGGTATTTAGGGAGAAGTTTTCAAATATCTACTAATGTGCACTGCGCTACGGTAGAAGCATGAGGTCAGACGGATTGGGTCATGGGCTATGAAACTCAGGAGACCTATGTGCTAGGCTCTGCTTCTTCTACTTACCTGTTATGTGACCTTGGTTAAGTCACATTCCTTAAGTCACACATTGCTTCTCTCTTTCCCCTTCCATCATCCATGTGTCTTGTATATTTAGATTGCAAACTCTTCAAAGGCAGGGCCTGTCTCTTAGGGCTTGTCTACATTACCTGCTGGATTGAGGGGCAGTGATCAATCCAATGGGCATCGATTTATCATGTATAGTCTAGACCAGGGCGAGAGGCACAGGCGGAGTTGATGGGAGAGCATCAGCTGTCAACTTACCACAGTGAAGACACCAGGGTGAGTAGATCTAAGTACGTTGACTTCAGCTATGTTATTCACGTAGCTGAAGTTGCATAACTTAGGTCGATCACCACCTCCACAGCAGAGCCAGGGGTTGAGCAGGGAGCACGTTGGAAAGTTGGTGCCTGCAGCTCCAGCCCAGGAGTCGGTGCCTATACAAGGAGCCACATATTAACTTCTGAAGAGCTGCATGTGGCTTCAGAGCCACAGGCTGGCCACCTCTGGGCTAGCCACCTGCATAAGTTTCTAGGATCTCAGACAGAATTGTAAAGGGGCAGCTAACCCATCCCGCCGCTCACAGCACAGTGGCTACACTGTTGTTTTATAATGTGCTAGCTCAAGCAAAGCTAAGATGTATATGTCTACCTGAACTGCTAATTACATCTCCAGCTCCAGTGTAGATGTACCTTAGTGGTTCATATTGTCATCTGGAGCTGAAGGAGAAACACAGACTCATGAACTCAATTCACACCAGTAAGTACAATGTAAATGAATGGTTTGTACTTGGAAAATAGGGTATTCTGAGAGGAGGGAAATTGTTTGGTATCACTAGATAGTGGGATTCTTTCCTTCAATCCAGACAGAGGATGTTGAGCAGTGGAGTTGCTATATACCTCCTCATATTATAACTGTATCCAGCCCTACAGTTTGTTTACTCTTTGTGGATTGATCTAATTTTTTCAAAGCTTTAGGCTCACAAAATGCATGTGGCATTTGTATACCTCATTTGTGTGCCATTGCGATGCTTGTGTGTGCAAATTGGGTATCTATGGGTACAAATACCCATCAGATGCACAGTTGTGTGTGCAACTACTTGATTTGCAATGCAATTTCAGTTCCCTAATTTGCAGTAACTGCACATGCAAATTATTTGTCTATCCATCTATAGTATTTGAGTGCCTTCCATATAAAATCAATAGCCATACTGAACTGCTGAAGGGTAAAATCTCCATTTGGAATATGGGTGCTTTGTTTTCTGGCTTTCTGGTTGGTTGACTTTTTTGTTTCAGATTTTGTTTTGTTGTGGGAAGGGTGTTTGGATAGAAGAAGGTTTCAGTGCTGTGAGGATCATTCTTGCTATGGTTGAAAGGCTTTTTCGATGCAGCAGCATTTCCTAAAAATGATCAGGCTCTGAATTCACCTGATCTCTGAAAGTTCATCCCCTAGCTGGAATCCCAACTGTTGCATACTTCATCCTAGGCTTTGTGATCACCCTAGGAGACCGCACGTGACTCAGTTGTTTCTTTTTCTATGGCATCTCCATTGCTGGAGGTTTGGAGTCATGGTAGCCCAATCTGTACAATCCTCTGCTAATCTCCTTGTGGATAAATTCTCCTTTTGAGCCACCCAGGACTCCACATCGTCCATCCAAGATCAGCTTTTTCTGCCTTGTATTCTTCTGCAATTAGTTCCCTTCCAGTGGGTGAACACTGGTAGCCCAATTCCAGTGTTCACCCACTGGAAGGGAACTAATTGCAGAAGAATACAAGGCAGAAAAAGCTGATCTTGGATGGACGATGTGGAGTCCTGGGTGGCTCAAAAGGAGAATTTATCCACAAGGAGATTAGCAGAGGATTGTACAGATTGGGCTACCATGACTCCAAACCTCCAGCAATGGAGATGCCATATAAATCACCCACTAAATCTCTTAAAATGCGCCTTGCAAATCAAATCTTTCTTCTTCTATGATCTATAATCTGGATCATGAAAATGAAACGGGGGCTCTCATTTCCGTGCCTTTTAGAAATCGTGCTTTGTGGATAATGATGATGCCAGCCAGCCAGCCTCTTTGGATGCCAACTTTTAGGCTTTTTAAGTTTTCCCAAGACATGCCTTTAAAATGCAGCTGCAGGGCTGGTATGTGTGAAGCCATTACTGAAGCTTATGGAGTGCCATGAGTCCTTATGGACGTCTTATAAAAAGAACTTCTACCAGTAGCTGCTTTGGGTGTGTACAAAGATGTCTTGTTTTGTTTTATATGGCACTATATCCAGGATCAATCTGTAAAGCAGGAGACAAAATAGATCCCCTCTTTTGCATAATGTTTTGTTCTCAAACATTCCAGCTTGGTTAAATCTTTGACTTCTGAGACATTTCTGGAAATTCTTTCTGCCACCAAACGAGAAAAAATGGTTGGACTTTTTCTTTCTTTCTTTCTTTCTTTCTTTCTTTCTTTCTTTCTTTCTTTCTTTCTTTCTTTCTTTCTTGTCCCCCAACATTTTTCTTCTGCTGCTGCTTCATTCCAGAGTGAACTCAGTTCTGGCTTTCCCAAAGCAATACACTCACTTATTAGGATTGCAAGTTTTTACACATTGGCAGACTCAGTGGCTTTCCATTGGGCTCATGGCTCTCAGCCACCATATGGAATGAGTTGCACATTTTCACTTCTTATCAGAGTTGGAGATGGAAATATTTCCTTGCGTCTTCTCAGACTAGTTCCGCAGTTGTACATGCGCAGGAAGTTTTTAATCCTTACATGGCTGCTGTTATTAAAGGTGAACCTCAAAGCTTTTATAAGATACTGCACTGTGGGAGTTCAATTCAGTGGAGTTACAGGCATGTAACAGAGGTGAATCTCTATTGATCTGTCATCCTGTCTCTCTATGGATTGATCACAGTCTTTCTCTCACCTGCAGTGTTGTGCTTCTCTAGCACAATCACCCCACTCAACAGCGCAGTTTGTTTAAGTAATAGTAATGGACCGGACTTTCATCTCACTCCCACGGCTGGAATTAGGGTGTGACTCTCTGAAGCCAACTGAGTTACCTGCAGTTGAGTTACCTGAGTTTTACACAATTAAAATTAAAAGCACAAATCTGGCCCTTTGGAATCACTGGCTGTTGCAAACACAGGGCGTGGGGCTCAAGTCTTGGCAGGTAAGTGAGGGAGATTATAAGACTATGTTGAATTATTGCTGTGGCTTTCTTCACCACGTCGTATATGATGGTGTGGAAGGGCACCACACTAGGAGCAGGACCTAGGATCTGTGGATGAGGGGAAAGCAGTGGACCTGTTATTCCTTGACTTTAGCAAAGCTTTTGATACGGTCTCCCACAGTATTCTTGCCAGCAAGTTAAAGAAGTATGGGCTGGATGAATGGACTATAAGGTGGATAGAAAGCTGTCTATATCATCGGGCTCAACGGGTAATGATCAATGGCTCCATGTCTAGTTGACAGCTGGTATCAAGTGGAGCGCCCCAAGGGTCAGTCCTGGGGCCGGTTTTGTTCAATATCTTCATTAATGATCTGGAGGATGGCGTGGACTGCACCCTCAGCAAGTTTGAAGGTGACACTAAACTGGGAGGAGTGGTAGATACGCTGGAGGGTAGGGAGAGGATACAGAGAGACCTGGACAAATCAGAGGATTGGGCCAAAAGAAGCCTGATGAGGTTCAACAAGGACAAATGCAGAGTCCTACACTTAGGATGGAAGAATCCCATGCACTGCTACAGACTAGGGACTGAATGGCTAGGCAGCAGTTCTGCAGAAAAGGACCTAGAGGTTACAATGGACCAAAAGCTGGATATGAGTCAACAATGTGCCCTTGTTGCCAGGAAGGCTAACGGCATTTTGGGTTTTATAAGTAGGGACGTTTCCAGCAGATCGAGGGATGTGATCATTCCCCTCTGTTCAGCGTTGGTGAGGCCTCATCTGGAGTACTGTGTCCAGGCCTCACACTACAGGAAGGATGTTGATAAATTGGAAAGAGTACAGTGGAGGGCAACAAAAATGATTAGGGGTCTGGAGCACATGACTTATGAGGAGAGGCTGAGAGAACTGGGATTGTTTAGTCTGCAGAAGAGATGCATGAGATGGGATTTGATAGCTGCTTTCAACTACCTGAAAGAAGGTTCCAAAGAGGATGGATCTAGACTGTTCTCAGTGGTAGCAAATGACAGAATAAGGAGTAATGGTCTCAAGTTGCAGTGAGGGAGGTTTAGGTTGGATATTAGGAAAAAAATTCACTAGGAGGGTGAAGCACTGGAATGGGTTACCTAGGTGGAACCTCCTTCCTTAGAGGTTTTTAAGGTCAGGCTTGACAAAGCCCTGGCTGGGATGATTTAGTTGGGGATTGGTCCTGCAGGGGGTTGGACTAGATGACCTCTTCCCTTCCAACCCTGATATTCTATGATTCTATGACCTGGATGTATTCTCTCTTTGTGGGACAGAGGCATGTGTGTTTTGGGACATTTTCTTTTGGGAGATGCAACATACTCTTTCTCCCCGTTTGATCCAGATCATGAGCTGGCGGGGAAAGGGACCTGGCCCATTTTGTGCCTGCACACCTTAATCCTGATTCTCATTTACCCCACCCTGGCAGGGGATTGGGGTCTTGCAGTGAGAGTTTAATTTAACATCTCTGAGGGTCCTTTAAGAGGCCAGAATGTTGAAAAGCAAGCCTGAGTATGGCAGGGCCTGGTATGATGAGTGCTCTGAGCCTGAGGAGCCATATGAGATAATTACCTGCACATGCTAAGGGCCCAGCCAATCCAGGTGACCCAAGGTGTCTAGTCTCCTAGTGAAGCAGCCACGCTGGTCAGTGTTGCTATTTGATTGGGGGTGCTCCCTGCTCTCTCTTCTGATGGATGGCTGCTGGTCTGATGCATGCCTGGTGCTGCTCAAGCCGCTCCCAGTCACCCAGCTGTCCTGACACTTGGGATGGCTATCTGAGTTTAGAAGCTAGCCCTTCATTCCCTCGCTCTCAGCCAATCTTACCACCCTCACTCGTGTTGGGGAGCCCCTTGACTGCTTGACTAGCTCCATTGTTTTCAGTGTTAGCTTCAGGTTACACCCATTGATTTAGAGTCAGCTCCATGTTGGCAAGGCTGCGGGATCGAGCCGCCGGTGGTATCTCCACAGACTCCTCGGGGTGGTTGGAAAGTGTGGTTGGCATGGAAGCTCTTGATGATGGCAGCTCCATTGTATTTTCATCTTCCGCCCCACAGTGTTGCTTTCCCTCAGGCTACCTCCTCCTTGCACTTAGTTTAAGGTAGCAGTCAAGGAAGCACAATTGTCTCCCCTGGCTCCAAAGAAGTGATAAATTGCTACTGGTCTGAAGTTGATCAGGTGTTTTAGTCGGTCAGGGGCAGGAGCTAGGCTCCACCCACTCCCTCTGCCTCCGGGCGGGGGGGCGTGAAATAGTAGGTATTCAGAATGTCTTTACCGTAGATATCTGGATGCAAGGGCCAGAGAAGTTGCACTGGAGCCTAAAAGAGGGGCTTATAGCTCAACTAACTCCTTCATGGGTGTGCAGTCCAAGGCAGGCCTGAGTCCTAGGTGGACAGTGACAACGATACTGTACGGCTGTCAGGTAGAGATCGGGGTATGCATGGCAATGAGAGATGCCAGAGGGAGTTTTTCCGCCTCTCGCGTCTAGCAGGCGTGCGCATGGGAGGTTTACAGGCAGAGCCCGTTCTGACAAGAAAATGAGCCTTTCATTTAAAAATAACCCAGTGTAAAAACAGCATCCAGCGCTTGGCCTTCTTTAAAGCGTTTCATTCAACTCTCTTTTGATCTCCTAAACCCCGCCCCCTTAAATGTACTAAGCTAGCCAACCGAGGAGGTGATTTTGGTAGATTTCGTAGCCTACAACCAACACTTCCTTGCCGCTGTAAACCTAGAAAGCTGTTCGGTTGAGCGGCGTCCAAGCAGGTTCTTCCTGCTGCTCAATGGAAATATTTTCTGGGTGTTTTAAATAGTGGGTTTTTTTCGGTTTGTTGAATGAAGAGAAGGCTTTGAAAACACACTTTTAAATTCTTCTCTTTGTCTTGCAGGGTCTGTTCTTTCTCTCCTACATCTGGGCTGCAGTGCAGGTATGCAGTGCAGACTAGATCCAGGGCTTTGGCTAATGTGGTCTTTCAAAGTCATTTTTGGCCATGAATTGGGAAAGTAAGGCCAAAGCTCACTCCAGGCAAGGATTTCAGTTTCATTTGAGTCCATTTCAAGGGCCTGCACAGGATTAGTTTTACTATTTTTCTCCCATTCCAAAATAAGGGTAGAGCCATCCAAAGTTGGCTTTATGGAATTATTCGGTTGCCACTGAAAAAAATGAATATTGGAAGTCCTTTCTATTTTCTGCCTGTGTCTCTACCAATGAGCTGTCACCACCGACTGTCCAGGAGATGAAATCCTTTTACTGGTCCTGAAATTCCAGATTAGACTCCTGGATTGAATTCTGGATTAGGCCAAAATAGGATCTGGTACAACCAAGTGATGCAGTTATTTATCCTGCACAAAACAGGGGGCTTCTGGGAGTGACCTTGTCATTTCCTGGTAGAGATCAGGCACATCCTGGAGGCAATGAGCTTGTCACAGGCAACAGAAGGGAGTGAAACCTTTTGTTACTGGTGGGAGAAAAGGAGGGTCATCGGCTGGCTGATTCAGAGAGCTCTGGGGACTCTCCTTGAGACCCTGTGTGCCCATTTGCTTGCCACTACATTGGTTAGCATGCAGTGAGAAAAAGTCAAGGAGCTGCCAAGGGAGTAGAGTGAAAGCAGCGGTAGCTAATAAGCCATTGCGTCAGATACTGCAATAAATCACTGACACTGTAGCGAGGGAAAGAAAATGAAGAGACCTGTATGATTCTAGAGGGAGAGCGAGAGAGGTAGGTCACACCAACTTATGACTTTAGATAAAACAGCCCCACAGGAAGATGCCTGGCAAATTACCCTGGGCACTTAAGTTTGCAGAGCAGGTGTGTGGCTTCTCCCAAGGTACTTTTGAAAATGTCATGGAAGGAGGGAGCAACATGTAAGGGTGAGGGAAACCAGAGGAGCCAAAACATCCCAGCAGGCGTTTCCTCTCTCAGACAGGCTGATGTTAACGTGCATGAGGTTCCTTGTGGTTTGCACCAGCAGTATCCACATGCGGGAATAACAGCAGAGCATGCTAGAGTGCTGTGCAGTTCACACCCCCCATAGTCTAAACTGCAGAGCCATACACACAAGCCCTAAGACGCAGGGCAGACTTGCCCAGGGGCACCCAAGAACTTGGGAGCTGAGCCAGGAAGCGAATCTAAGCCTCTGGAAATGCAGGCTGGTGCCCTGTCCACTTGACCAGTGTTTCTCAACCTTTTTGACATCAGGGACCGGCTTGCTGCCTTCCTAAACTGTGTCCCCGAGATGTGTCCCAGTCCTTGAGAAACACTGCACTACACCACTCTCCCTACCCCGTTGGGCAAAGAACAGGAATTTTTTCTCTCTGTGGTGTGTGTGTGTGGCGGGGGAAGATGGGGAGTAGTTTCAGTGATGGGCGAAGGCTGGGGGCTAACATGAATGGCATGCTTCTGTGAAAGGCAATGTATTTCCAACTGATAAAAGGAAATGCTTTTTTTACACAAAGCCTGTGGAACTAGCTGGCACATGATATTAAGCTGAGTAGGATTTAAAGATGGATAGCTATTGACTTCAATGGCCACTACGTTAGGTCTTGAGTGTGTATTCTTTGTCAAATGGTGGAGAGAACCAGCCAAGAGGTTAATCTTCAGCTGCTCAGTTTCCCTTTGCAGGCAGGTATAGCTCTTACTCTTTGTATTGTACATGAACACTTAGAAGTTCATATATTTATTTTCACGCTCACTACCATGCAGCATTGTAATTCCATGCTTGATGGCAGGAGAAACCAGGTGATAGTCCCATGCCAGAGCTGGGAGGTTGTCAGTAAAAAATAGTTTTAATTTGTATCGCTTTAGTTGTTACTTTAATTTATTTGTGTATATATTCGCTTTAAAAAAAATGGAAGTACCATCCACTTCAGACACATACCTGGTGTATGGAACTGCCATTGAATTCAGTGACAACTGGGTGGCCGTGTCTAGTGGCAGAAACTGATCTCTCTGTTGCTCCATCTCTGTATTGTCTATCTAGTTATTTAGGATGAGATTTCAAGGAGTTGGGAACCCAAATCCCATTCAATTTCAATACAATTTGTGGGCCTAACTCCCGTGAGCTCTTTAGTAAACTCCAGCCTTATATTGCACTCATCACAGTGTTATTTGGGTCCTGAGTTGCCATGATAACTGAACATGGCAGCTGATCTCCTCACTGAGTGTGGTGTCCAGGAGTATTGACTGTGAGATTCTCCCTTCGCTATGGGCTAAATTCTGGTCCTGCTGAAATCAATAGCAAAACTCCTGCTGACTGCAAGGAAGGCTGGATCCGATCCTATTAATAACTATGGGTTTCTCCATGCAGAGGGAGTGCACAGTATAGGGGGGCCAAGCTCTACCATGTGGCTCAGCAAACGGCATTGAGCCCTAAAGGATTAATGAAATGTCTTGGAGCTCTACGTGATTCTGCAGGTCTCTGGTGTCCGAGGGCTGCCAGCGTGCTGCTGAGAGCTCCCATGGCTGGTGTAAGAACACATCTGCATCACATGGGTGGTGGGTTGGTGCATGTTCTTTATTGATTGGCTGGTGACGTTCATGTTTGTGGGAGTGCGGGGTTCATAGCCTTGGGGCTGGAGCCAGGTCTAGCATGTGGACATGCTGTGCAAACTTCCCCCAAAACCACTCTGCTGGTCCCTCTCAGCCCCAATCCATAGCGCCCGCTGCTATTCCAATCTAGGGCCTCTCTGAAGCGGCCGGCTGAGCCCACATCACGGGGTGCAGGTACGAGGCACACTGTGTTCCAGACAGAAATGGGAAGAGCAGGACAACATTGCCAGAGACCCGTTCCTACTGGGACTCAGATCTCAAAATCCAGTGGGGAAAGGCAGCTCTTGAAAAGGACTTCAGGTTCCAACACGAGTCTCTACCCTGCTTACTTTTTCGCATCCCCATATTCCTGTCTCTTTCAATCTACCCCCACCCTGCTGCGCCGCCATCCTTCTTTCTATTTAAAAATGGCTGGCTTTTTCTTAGATGTATTTATATTATTTGCTTCAATGACCTTTTTGGCAGCTTACTCCATCGTTTTACTGCCTTGTCAAGGAATTGCTGCAGCTGGAATTCCCTCTTTGCTAATAGTTAGTTTGTGTCCCCCCAGCATTTGAAACTGACTGCCTCCCCCCAGCACTACTGTGAGCAATTTATCATTCAATCCCTTCCTAATTTGGAAAACTTCTGTTCAGCTCTCCTCAGAGTCTCCTTAGAACCTGGAATCAACCCAGTTGCCCCTCTCCTCCGGGCAGTAATATCCTTCTTATGACCACAAGTGAATGCAGTCATTATTTTAGATGTGGCTAACCTGAGGCTTTCACAGTAAAACAGTAACTATATCCCTTCTTTTGGTTTCCATCCGATCCCTTGGTTGAGGCAGCCGCAATATCCTAGTTTCTTTCTTTTCTTCCTTATCTTCCCCCCTGCCCCGCCACTGCAGCTATACACAGAGCTGAAGGCATCAAAAGATTTTTGTGATTTATTAAAAGACTTTATCCCTTCCTTTTCTTTCTGCTCCCTTTGTCCTAGTATGCTGGCTTCTCAAGGCAACCTTGAAAGTTATTCTGATGCCTTATCATATGGATGTCAGATGTAAGTACTTCTGCTTGTCCTGGGAAGAGTGATTGCTGACCAGGAATGACAAATATCTTATTATTTGACTACACGTGGGATCTGAAGAAGGGTAGAACACAAAGGAGCATTGTGGTAACCCTCTGCTTGAGCAAGAACAAGAGTGAGAGCCATTGACTGATCTATCTAATCTATCAATGTAGATATCTATCCCCAAATGCCCTATCTCTCCTCTTACACTCTATCTATCTATCTATCTATCTATCTATCTATCTATCTATCTATCTATCTATCTATCTATCTATCT
>ML677361.1:732268-798654 GCA_007922305.1 Dermatemys mawii
TCTATCTATCTATCTATCTATCTATCTATCTATCTATCTATCTATCTGTCTCTTTTGCAAAATCTGACATTTCAAAATTTCAGAATTTTGAAATATAAAAATTTGCGGCCAGTTCTCTAGTTGGTATTAAGTGGCAGTGGGGCAGGGGGAGAAGATTTCATCTATTTGTCCCTGATTTGTTTTTCACATTTGGAAAGTTCCAAATTCAGAAAGTCATAAAAACTGCAAAATTCAAAACAAAAATCTAGCCGCTCTTTCGTAAGTTGCAATTAGTGAAACAGACAGAATGGAGTCTTTCAGACTTTTCAACAGGGTTTGCCACTGTGAGTTCTTACGCCACTCCTCCACTGCTTTCGGGGGTTAACAAAGCACCCCCTGGATGCCATTGCTCAAGTTGAAAAGCAAAGGTAACCTGCTCGTACATCTCCTGTCCACTCTCCTTCCCACTCGCAGCTGAGAGAATTATTTCCTTATTTTAATCTATTTAAAATGTTCTTATTGGTACTAATCTGATCATAACCTGAGACTACTGTGCCTCATTTTACGTCTACACTGCACACTCCTTAGGGCGGTGTATAGAGTACTCTTAGTGGCATTTCTAAAGCACTTAAACAGATCAGGTGCCTAAATCCCGTTGAAATCAACAGGCATTATAACCTTAACTCAGATACTTTTTAATATCCCGCTACTCACCTCCCTGCATCTTTAGGTGCCTAAATACCTTTGAAAGTCAGTCTCTCAGGCACCCAAATTGCACTGAATTTCAATGCCTAACTCCCTTAGTTCCCTTTGAAAATCCCACTCAAAATCTACATAGTTCTGAATCAGGCTATTACTCATTGCTGGCTGCATCTTAAAACACAAGCCATCTATTTGTTATCATCAGCCAGCTTTGATATCCTACAAGTGATGTTTCTGCCCAAGTCATTTACTTGTATGATAACTGACAGGTCGAAAGTTAGACCTTGGGAGTGTCGCAGCAGTTACTTTCATCCATCTAGAAAAGCTCCCTCTTCTTATCTCTTGTCCCCAACAATCTAACCAAGTAATTTATTCCTACCTGCTAGAAAGGAAGAGAGAGAGGGATGATGTTTGTTGTTTTAAAATCTTGGGGGGTGCTCAGATACTAAAGTGATGGACGCCATGTAAGAATGTAGATAGCTAGATAGATGGTCCCAGTTTCTTCAGACAGTTTTCTATCCCCCAGTCTATTTGACCCTATATTCTAGTTCTCTCACTAAGCTGATAATCTTTGTTGTGGAAGCTTATCAAGTGATTTCTGACAATCTAGTAACTATAGAACGTCCATGAGCTTTTCCCTCAGGCACCATGGCAGCAATATCTCTAAAGAACTCCTAGTAAAGCAAGGCCTGCTCCTCATAAATCACACACACATATTGGTTGTCTCTTAATCAATCTTTTCCAGGTGTTCCCTCACTAAACCCTGATTGTTCGGAAGGCTTTTCTTGCAAGGCAGACTTTTAACTGTTCAGTAATTGCTTGGTGCTCCCCGTCTTTGACCTTACTTTGCGTGATAGTGTCTTGTTTGCTGCTATTCTGTCCACAGAAATCTGAATTGTCCTGTTACAATATGTGAATATAACTCCTGGTTGGATGTCATTATGGATTCTCTACCTCAGTATCTGACCACCTGAAAAGAATCTAGACTGCTTCTATATTAACAAATCTTTTCAGTTTTTTCTTTAGAACTCATAACTCCTCCTTCCTTATTATCAAGTACCCAGAAATTGATGTACTCATTCTTGAGTGGAGACTTAGGCCTGGTCTACAGTACGTGATTATATTGGAATTAGCCGCGTTATATTGAATTAAAACTAAATCCATCCACACAACAAACTCGGTTTTGTTGACTTAAAGGGCTCTTTAAACTGGTTTCTGTACTCCACCTCGGCAAGAGGAGTAGTGCTAAAATTGACATCGCTGTTCCGGATTTGAGGTACTGTGGATGCAATTCAACGGTATTGGCCTTTGGGAGCTGTCCCAGAATGCTCCATTGTGACCGCTCTGGACAACACTTTCAACTCAGATGTACTAACCAGGGAATCAGGAAAAGCCCCAGGAACTTTTGAATTTCATTTCCTGTAGTCCTAGAATTACAAAAGAGCTCCAGCATGGATCGAATGGGAAGTACTGGATCTGATCACAGTATGGGGAGAAGAATCTGTGCAGGCAGAACTCCGTTCAAAAAAACAGAATGCCAATGGGCAGCAGAGGCTGTGGGGACTGTAGGATAGCTACCCACAGTGCACCGCTCCAAGAGTCAATGCTAGCCTCAGTACTGTGGATGCACTTTGCTGACTTAATGCATTTAGTGGGGACACACACGATTGACTGTATAAAACCTCTTCCAAAAATCGACTTCTATAAATTCGATATAATTTTGTACTGTAGATGTACCCCAAGCCTCTCTTTCTTATACACTTCTGCTCATATTTCTGCAGTAGAGCTGAATGACAAGAATCCAAAACCTTTCAGCAGCATCAGCTACCCAGTCATTAAGTCATTCTTAAGGCACTGATGATGAACCAATAATTAACTGGAAACATCACACAAAGTAGAGCTGGTCAGAAAATGTTTTTTTCCCTCATGAAATAGTTAGGGGTTTTGCTGAAAAATAAAAAAATGAATTATTCAGCCAAAACCAAAATATTTAATCTAAAAATAATTAAATTCAGAAATGCCACTGCAGTGCCTGTTGGTAGTTGTAGTTTGGGTGCTTCGTGATCCTATTTTCTTCTTTGGGCCGGTCTTCCTGATTGGACTACATCTTTCTTGGCTTACCACAGTCTTCCCTCTTGATGACGGTAGAGAATGCATCTTGGGAATTCCATAACCACGTTGCACCATGGGAGATTGTCTGGCTATGGATCCCAGCCCACTGAGGAGAATGAAGCCATGAGGTAGCTGAATAACTAGTTTTCTGTGTGATAGCAAAGCAATAAATTATCATAAACTGGAAGATTGCTCATGGTATGTAAAACTTGGACACAGATTCAAAATAGAATCTCCAGTTCCAGCAAAATTGCTTTCTCAATTTCTGAGTTACTGAAACATGCCAAAAAAAATCCCTTTTCTGTATGTCAATCAAAAAACGATCCCAGTAAGACTTGGCTATGCCTAACGAGCTGAGAGTGTAACAGATCACTGGCAAAAATCTTTTTTCTTTCTAGAGCAGGTCAAAAGAGGAGAAAGTGGTGGTGGTTGTGTTTTGCTTGCTTTTTTTTAAAATCTCTTCTGTTCTTTAACTTGAAATTTCAAGATTTTAAATTTTTCCCCAGTTGCATCACTGGTCAGAGAATGAGGAGAAAAAAAATCACAAAAAATGTCATCAAACACATTCCCCCCTTTGAATTTGAAATTTCAAAAATTCAGATTCGTCAGTGTTTCAGATGTCAACATATGAACCAGCCATCCTTCTGTCCTTCCTTCCTTTGGGAAATCCACTGCGGCTCTTGTTTCTCTCTCCTTCGTAATTAGTGGTTTTGTGGAGAAAAAGAGTGGAATGAAAATCATGTAAAAATAACAAGGCCTGGGGGATATCTTGTAATCAGCACAAATACCAGGCCCTTTGTTTTACTGAAATTGGATTTGAGGTATAAGTTATTGCCACTAGCGTCTCATCTGTGTTCAAATACTAATTTTTGGTCACTGGAGAAAATGATTTCATTTCCATCAGTTCAACCTAAGGTATTTATGTGGCCGTTATCATTATAATATCTGAGAACCTTACAGACTTCTTATTGTAGCCACACAACACATCTATGAAGTACTATTATTCCCATTTTACAGTTGAGGACTAAGGCTCAGAGAGGCTAAGTGATTTGATTAAGGTCAATGCAGGAAGTTGGTGGCATAGCAGGAAACTGAACCTGAGTTTCCCAAGTCCTGAACCATCACCAGTTGGCCATGCTATGGAACAATTGTCATTCTGAATCTGCCAAAAGGATCTCCCAAGGCAACATTTAAATCCTTCTTAAGCCCTCAAAATCAGCTGTCAGTGATTTCAAGGGAGCTATGACAAGTCACACAAGCAGAGTGTTCTGGCCCTGGGTGTGGCATAATCCATCAGTGAGAGTTGGTCCCTTCATACGGTGTTGTCAACATTCATGATTTCACAATATTTGGTGTTCTTAAAGCCTCAGCTCCTGGAGTCATGTGAATACAGGAGGATCTCAGCTTTTGTTTCAATAAAAACATTTCTAGTCCTGATGGTTGCAGAGACAAGCCTGCAAATGTGATTTGCCAATCTCATCATTTTGGGGACACTGCTTAACTTCCATAGGTTACTTTGACACAAGCAGCCTAAGTTCCCTGGGAGGTGTCAAAAACCATTCCTGGCATGTCTTTGATTTTCTTTAAAAACAGGAGCAGGGAAACAGTCGAGGTCTTCCCTGCCTTCATCCCCACAAACCTTTCCCTAGCTCTGTTCAGGATGATGAACCACTGTTCCAATGAGATAACTTGCCGCAGGACAGATCCTGTCAGCATTAGCCAGGCTTCCCCTATTCATCTTCTGGGGCTAGTTGTGAGAGAGTACCTCTTTGAATACTGATGGTTTATTAGTAAATGAAGTCCAGCTCCAACTAGCCACTCTCTCCCACCTGATGGAGGGTGACACCCACCCACCCCTTTTTCAAATGTTACTGGTTTTGATTTGAATTGCAGTAGCATCTAGGGACCCCAGATCATGGATCAGAGCCCCATTCTCCTAGGGGTGCTGTACAAACACAGAACAAAGAGATGGTCCCCACCCAAAGATATTGCAGTGCAAGCATACTAAATCTCAAGGGAAGTGGAAGATGTGAGTGGAGGGGATTAGTTATTAAGAGGAAAGCTTCACTGTATTTTAAAACATCAATAAAAGCAAACAAAAGCCTCTTTAGAATGCTTGAAGTTTTAAATTAGGTGCCCAGAGTTTCCAATGGTTGTTAAAATGTCTTATGGATTTTAGGTTGATTTTTTTTCTGCATAAGTAAGTGTCTTTTAATGATAGCCTATTTAGAGTTTCTAATCCTGGCCCACTAAACCCTTGGCTGAGTAAAGGTTTGTGTTAGTAGATTCTGCAGAGAATCCCTGATATCTCTGACAGACAAAGGAGTCTCAAAAATTACTATGATAATTTATATAGGTCCTAGTTTTCAGGACAGTTTTCCATAAAAAAATATCCTAGGGTGAAATAAGCCTTTAGAAAGTAAATGTGGATGACTGTTTTGCTGCCAATGAATATCTTTGCATTGCTATGTGTCTGATCACTCTGTAATTGCTGTCTTCTGCCAGGTATTGTCTGGTTGTGTCTTTCTTGTTTTATTCTA
Organism: Dermatemys mawii; assembly: GCA_007922305.1. Taxonomy (NCBI): domain Eukaryota; kingdom Metazoa; phylum Chordata; order Testudines; family Dermatemydidae; genus Dermatemys; species Dermatemys mawii. The sequence goes on from ML677361.1 coordinate 737,602, forward strand.
AATTCTAGCTGCGCTGTCATATGGGTGAGGGGAGCTCTAATCTTGGACAAAAGTCTAACAAACTTTTGCAGACAGTTTCTTGCAATCATGTATGTGATATCTTTTAAATTTTTAAATATTGTAGTGGCCAAAGAAACAGCTTTGTGTAAAGCCATGATCCAAAGCCCATTAAAGTCACTGACAAGACACACATCAACTTCAGTTGCCTTTGGATTAAGTCCTCAGTTAGATAAACGTTGTGCTTCCATCAGTCTTTCCTCACATAATATTTACCTCTGATCCGAAGCCCATTTAAATCAATGGGAATTTTGCCATTGACTTCAAGAGTTTGGGTCAGGCCCAAAGTACTTGTAGTTCCTTGCTTCAGGAAAAAGGAAGCAGATAAAAACCACAGTATTAAAGGATTAGAAGAAGGTCTAAAGATAAAGTATTGGTATCATAGGGTCTCAAACTTTTGTCCTGGAGATTTTGTCCTGTTGCTGTTCTTAGGGGGATTGGCCTTTTTAGGAGTTGGATGACTCACTCTCTGTACTAGAAGGTCTGTGTGATATTGTCATCTCTGAACAAGCTGTTCACACTCTGTTCTTCCATCCCAATGGGACCCATTCTTGGGATCAACTTATATGCAGAGCTGGGGGCCCGACTAGATGGCCTCTTTAAGTCCTTTCCAGCCCTCCATTTCTATTCTATGATTCTGTGATTATCTATGTCCTACATCAACCTTCAAAACAGGACTTAAATTGGACCTGGGCTTTGTGCTGTTTCTCTGCACAGGGGTCAGTTTCACCTGAAGAGAAGAAGAGAAATTATTAGCAGGTGTGAGTCTACTAAAGCTGAGCCAATTAGCACAAGCTCCCCAAATATTTATTTTTTGTGGGAGCAAAAAGAACAGCGGATAACCTTGTTCTAATTCTCTCCTTGCCTTAGCAAACATGAGTGCACTTCAGCTCATAAGCCAGAGCCCAATTCTGGGCCTAAAAGCTAAACACACAGATATGTTATATATTTATTTGAGGCAGCAATTGGCCAGGAAATGGCTATAAAACACACATTTTGAATAAAAGGAGGGAGATTTATGGTGCTTTTGCGAATCTGAATCATATTTTTCTGCATCCCCCAGGCAGGAATACCCTAATCACTAACATACCCCAAAACATGTACGCACAGTGGGCCGGGAATTGCTTCCTTCTGGCCACAGCTCCAGCTAAAGACGTGATAGGGAGTGAGCTACTTTATCTGACAGTCAGTAAATGAATTGCCAATTCATTCTGAGCTTGGATGGGTTTTTTTTCCCCCTTTAAAAAAAGGGTTCTTTTATATGTGTCTTTGATCAGTCGGGGTCTTGACAAATTATTTTCTGAGGAATTTCTTTAGCCTTAATGCCGCAAGGAAAAAAAATAGATTTACTCTCATAGAAAAGCTTTTATGTTTTAGAAATTACAGCAATGTAAGGGGCTTTCCTCCATTTCCCCTCCTCTCCTTCATTTCAAGAAATGGAGGCAGGTAGCAATGAAGATTTTTTTTGATCCTGTTTGAATCGAGAGGGTGAAGTGGGGAAAGCGCTTCAAACTCCACAAACCATTTTCCTTCATGCTGTGGAGGGTGCTCACGAAACACAGCAAAATCTCCTGAATATACAGGTAATAATGAGTTCATATTCATTATTAATTCTGTTCATAGTTAGGCACATTGGGATTGCATTCATGCATCAGATCTGTGGTCTATCTTGTCCAGTTTACTGTCTCCAGTGGGGTCTTAGATGCTTCAAGGGAAGATGCACGGAGCATTGCAGTTGGTATTTATGGAATAACTTGCCCACAGGAAAAGATTCCTCTGACTTTAAGCCTCAAAATATGAAGGCCTATATCCCTTTCAAAGCTATTGGGTTTTTTTGTTTTTGTTTTAACCCCAGCTTTGTATCCTACTAAACAATTGGTATCAGTGATAACCTGTGGCAGTGAGTTCCGCAGGGTAATCCTGCACAGTTTGTTATTCTTGTTAACTAATGCTGTTGCATTCCTTTCCCTCTTCCTGAAGCATTTGTAAGAATTCATTTTCAAGCAGCATTTAATGTACTGCTAAATGATCCCTTTTTCTGCCCCATGAGGGCACACTTGAGATGGCATTAGGTCCAGAGAGCACTATCCCCCGGCCTACGTACAGACATATGCCTCCTCCAATGTGACTCAGCCTCCTAGAACACGTGTGTCGTTAGGACCCGACCCTGCAAACACAGACACGTATAACTTTACCCATTGGGCTAGTCGACAGTGACTCCAGTGTATGTCGGCAGGAGAGCCTGGGTAGGCAGACAAGCAGTAGCTCGCGCTAGCACAACAAACACAGCTGTGGTAGCGCAGGCGATGGCTTGGGCTAGCCCGCCTGACCCCCGGCTACATACTCAGGGGGCTGCGGCCCAGGCCACTCTGCTCATTTTAAGCGTGCTGGCTCAAACAGAGCTGGAGCAGGACTGTCAAGACGTTCCCTGCATGTCTGCAGGATCGGGCCCTTTGATTATTAGCTCCCTGGGGCAGAGATCCTGATTTTTGTGCATGGTTTAAATGTCATGCTATGTAAAGAATGAATGAAAATGACTGATTATTTATACAAATGTGTTAATTTTGGTTAAGAATAGGATCTGATTATCTGAACAATTCCCCACCCTTCCTCCCTACCCATACGCTATACACGGAACCAGTATAGTGCGTGGAAACAAAAAACATAACACTTTTTTGAGGATTAAGGATCTTGGTTTTTTCCTTGGTCAGTGCTCATCGTTAAATCTCCTCTTGACTTAGCAGAAAATTCCTGGATTTGGCTCCATTTCACCCCTAATTTTTCTCTCGCCGCTGCTGTGCTCCTAGCTGGGCTAATTGCATCGCTCGTCATTAGTGCTATCTCCTGATTCTTATATGTGGTGTGAGTCTATAATGTTACAAAGGGCGTGGAAAACAAGAGCAGTGGATCTGGGAACGGGTGCAAACCAAGAAAAAAGGTGAACCCCTGGTCTCATTGAAGTCAATGGCAAAACTCCCGTTGAGTTGAGTGGAGCCAGAATTTCACCCAACGCCATTCCACCTGCTGGCCTAGCAGCTTCAGTCAGGGTGTAATAGGGTAACCCGATGTCCCAATTTTATAGGAACAGTCCTGATTTTGGGGCCTTTTTCTTATATAGGCTCCTATTACACCCCTCCCCCCCACACCCTATCCTGATTTTTCACATTTGCTGTCTGGTTGCCTTAGGGTATAACAATAGGGTAGGAGGAAGATATATTTGTACAGTACCTAGCCCATGACTGGAGCTCCTAGGTGCTATGACAATAATAATAATTCACTAATTATTAATAAGAGGGAGGGCCTCCAAAGCGGTCATCATTGTGTGGGATTGGGTGTATTACTCAGTGCTTTAACTGCTTCCCATTGCCATTCCAGAATATGCCCTGCTTTCATACCCTCCATTAGCAGGTGTGTAAATAACCAAATCTTAGCAAATCTTCTTTAAAAAATCCTATGTATTGTGGGGAGGCCGTCAGTATCTGATGACATTGAATCAAATGGTGTTTGATTCAGTGTTTCTCCTCCTTGCTACATCTCATTGAAAGACCATTAAAAATACATCCAGTGCCATCCGACTATTAAGTTCCTGTGTAAGAAATTGTCGTAGTCAGCACTGGGGCAGTTTGTGATTGCCAATGGGAGGGGCTTCTTTGTCAGAGGGATCTAGCTACTACTAATTGCACCTGCCAGTCACTGACAGAGCTAAACTTGGAGCTGGGAGAAATTTCTCAGATGAAACTTTTTCCAGCAAAAAATTCAGTGACAAAGAAATGTTTCATGATTTAATGTCAGTTTCACTTAATTGCTTTTTTAAAAAAATTAAAAAACACACTAAATATTTCACATTGATATTTTTAAAATGAAATGTTTTGATTTTTCTATTAGAAATGACCTTCCAATGTATTTTTTTAAATAAAAACACTCAAAATTGAAGTGCAACATTTTGTTTGACCCAAAATGCTTTTTTTCTTTACTTTTTCATTTGCCAAAGATTGACATTTAAAAATTTAAAAAATCATTTCAGATTGACCCAAAAGATATGGGTATTGATCGATATTGGTACTGATATTTTTCCTCTTTTTTGGGATTGTCAGCAACCTGATAAGTCAGTTTTGTGCACAGCTGTAATTATAATGCAGACACAATTTTGGAGGGTGACACACCAGTGAAAAGGAAGCCAGAATGAGCCCGGACTGAAGATCTGGGACATCATGAAATGATAATGATCATAGAACTATAGGGCAGGAAGGGACTTCGAGAGTTCAGCGAGTCCAGATCTCTAAATTGAGGCAGGACCAAGCAAACCTAGCCCATGACGCTAATGATTGCTGTTGCTTTTGAAGCAGTGCCTGGTAATGCCAGCTGTGGTTATGCGCTAGGTGCTGCACAAACACATAGCAAGAGACAATTCCTTCCCAAAGAGCTTATAGTCTAAAGCCCTGATCCTACAAATGGTGAAGTCTTTCCAAAGAGTGTAAGGGGAAACATTATGAGCAGAGGAGACCTGGGAAGTGATGATAATTATGTGTCAGCCATGTGCTGCAATAAGAAGGTGAAAATGACAGGAGTTGTGACCTTGGTCAAATTATATTAAAGGCTTTACTATATGCTGGTGCCGGTTCCTCTCCCTTCCCCCTCCACTTTAGAGGTTGTCCCACTCCATTCAGAATTCAGACATTATTTTGCCTTCAGGCAGATTAAAAGTCATTTGTTAGGTCTTAAGCTGAGGCCAAACTTCCCCTGGCTTTTAACACATTAGACACCCCTGAGTGAGAATATTACACTGGTAACATAGAAACCCCATTCATAAAAGCCAGTTTCCTTCTCACTGATTCTCATTCACACAGCGTTTATATTTATATGTATTCTATAGCAAGTAGTAATGGGTCTGTATATGGACAAATCCATGTAATGGGGTGTGTATCTCTATCTATCGGTCTATCTACGATATGTTACAAAGGGATAATATCTCAATCATCATGGGAGCTGAAGGTAGCATACACAATCGTACCATTTCTACAGCAGTAGCTCTACAGCAGTGGGCTAATGCTTCAGGGGTGGGAGGATTTTACTAAGTATGGTGAGCAAGAGCAACAGAAAGATCATGCTTTAATGTCTAGACTGGTGCAAATAATTTGATCCAACTCCTACTGATTTAATGTCTTAGTGTGAGAGAAAACATATTGGCAGACCTGGATTAACCAATGTACATTCAGTGCAATTCCATAGAAGGGGGGCCTTGGCCATCAGATATGGGTCAGCGGTGTTGCGACTTTGCACATGGGGTCACAGGGTTTAGCCTGGCCACCCCTACATTGTGATGGGGGGTGGGGGCTGACTGCACTAAATCTGAGTGAATTTGGGGGTCCCCCCAATTTCCATTGTACTCAGGTCCCCAAAATTATTTAATGTGTCACTGCATATTGACATGAGCCATAATTATCACAGTGACAGGAAACCCTAGTAAGTTCCCTACAGCTTTTGGTGTAAATGGGAATGATAACCTGAGAATAATGTAAACATCAAGGACAGAGAGTTAAAATAAAACATTAAAGACTGAGATCCAGTTCCTCAAAGGTATTTAGAGGCCTAACTCCCATTTAGAGGTTTAACTCTCATCGATTGCAACGGAACTAGGTGTCTAAATGCCTTTGAGGATCGAATCCTGAATTTCCAGCTTCTGTGGGATCATGTCAGTTCCACAGAACCCAATTCTGTGCTGACTACACTCCCTGCAACTCATCTTACTTCAGCTGGGTTGCAGGCCAAGTAGGGCTGCAGAGATTTATAGCCTTAATACGGTTTTAACAGAATTGATTGTGATACAGTTCAGGATATGTGCATATACAGGATTGAGTTAGAAGAAACACGCATTATTGGCCTAACACTGCTCTCCCTGAACTCCCTGGCAGGTTATTGAATGGGAGCAGAGATAAGCCAGTGCTGTGTACTTACCCACAGTTCCTGCAGAATAAAAGACAGTTGCCAACTCTTAAATTTTGTTGCAAGTCTTGCAATATTTGACATTTTCTGTAAATCCCCAGCTTCTGGAGGCAAGTGATTACATGAGAAGCTCAACTTTCGTTTTTAACAAAGCAAGTATTTATCCCTGATAGTTGCAGAGAAAAGCTGGAAAACATGCAGTAAGTGGCCTCTAAAGGTTAAAAAATCAGAAAGAAAAATAAATAAATAAATTAGAAAAACAAGCCCTCCCTTCTCCCCCTCCCCGCACACACAAACAACCAAATCTTTTTTTTAATATCAGAATTTTGAAGTCTGTCTCATAAATTTGGTTTGGGTCATGGGGGTGACTCATGATTTTTGAATGCTTAAGGTAGGCAATACTGCACTACTACTTTTACAACTTGTATAACTCCATAGCTGTAATATCCATAGACCAAATCTTGAAGTGCTCACTCAGGCAAAATTCCCTATAGAAAACAATGGAAGATTAGACTGCTTAAGAATTCAGGATTTATCCCCATGTGTCTAACTGCCAGGAAATGCACTATGCCTGGTTATTCCCCCGTTTTTATACATAAATTCCCAGACCTCAGGGGACAATGCATTTCAAGGGGATTATTGCATGACTGAGATGGTCAAAAAAGTCAGTCTGCCTTAGCTTTGTGCCTTGTGCCATGGAAAGCATGCTATAATCCTCCCAATATGCACAGTTCACCCCCCTGCCTCATTCACTACAGATAAGGAAATGCACCATACAGCAGCAATTAAAAAAATTTACAATATATATTTGTCTCACATCAGTTCTAAAAATCAAGAAACCCAGCCAGTTCCTTTGGCACCTGAGCTGAGAGTTCTGGGCCAAATGCAACCTTGACACAACTAATCTGGAGCGGAGCTAGTGGAAACTGAAACTGTCACTTCAGTGTAGCTAGTGAGTGCCACTTTATATCAGTGTTTTCTATGAAAAGAAAGGAGTTTTTGTTGCTAGATTAAGGAATACATGTTTCTGGAATAAATTTACCTACACACCAAAGCTGTAACAAAGAATTTTTGCTATCTAGCTATCATCACAGAGAGCAGAATGTAGTGGTATGTTCAAAACAAAATCCCAGGACACATGGCACTCACCTGGCTTCTAATTTCCTTACAAATTCAATGCACAATCTATTTTTTTCAGGAGGTTGCTGGCTCCCTTTGCGAGGGAACTTCGGTTTAGGTTTGAACCAACTTCATTCACAATATCCCTTTAAAGCCAAAAGCAACTCAGATGTTTTTGACTGAGTTATTTGGGGTTACTAGAGTCTGAAACTTGAAGAAATTTTCAGTGGATGTGAAAAGAGAGGGCTCAGAACTGAAGAACATGATCAGATTAACCTCAGTGAAGCAAAAACAATGGGTTTCACTCAACTCTAGATAAATGCTGTGCATGAGAGGATGTGCGCGCTAGGGCTAAACGTGTGGTGTTCTTGAGTTTCAATCCTGGTTCTTCTATTTAGTCCCTCTGGCTCTGGATAAATCATTCCACTTCTCTGCCTCAGTTTCCCCATTTGCAAAATAAGAATCAGAATGTCTATATCTTCCACAAGGGACATTGTAGCTAATGCTTTAAGTCTTTGATTCCAGTTGAAATTATTGAGAGGATCAAGCATTTAGCACCCATGGAAATCAGCCTTAAAGTGTCCGAAGTTGGGCACCCCACAGAGACCCCCAATTAATGAGCACCTTGGGAAATGAAAGCTATGTATGGTAAATGCTAACTATTATTACGTTATGATCTGGAATGATAAAGGCTCCATTTCTGAAAGCTGCTTAAGCACCTGAGTAGCCCCATTTAAGTTAAAGTTAACCACATTTAGGGCCCTACCAAATTCATGGTCTGTTTTGGTCAATATCACAGTCATAGGATTTTAAAAATTGTAAATGTCATGATTTCAGCTATTTAAATCTGAAATGTCACGGTGTTGTAATTGTAGGAGTCCTGACCCAAAAAAGGAGTTGTCGGGGGGGAGGGGTGTTGCAAGATTAATTTAGGGGAGGTTGCAGTATTGCCACTCTTACTTCTGCTCTGCTGCTGGCAGGGCACTGCCTTCAGAACTGGGCACCCAGTCAACAGCTGCCGCTCTCCAGCTGCCCAGGTCTGAAGGCGGTGCAGAAGTAAGGGTGGCAATACTGTCACTCCCCACCCCGCGCCCAAAAAATAACCTTACAGCCCCCCTGCAACTCCCTTTTGGGTAAGGATCCCCAATTTGAGAAATGCTGGTCTCCCCCTTGAAATCTGTATAGTATAGGGTAAAAGCACCCAAAAGATCAGATTTCATGGGGGAAGATGAGATTTCATGTCATGACACATTTTTCATGGCTGTGAATTTGATGGGCCCTAACCATATTAAGTACCTTGCTGATATGGAGTCAAACTCAGAAGTTGGCTCAAACCAGAACATGGTGTCCAAGTCCCCCCTCTAAATGTAGGGATGTTCCGATCTAGCTGTAACCCCTCTTTCTAAAGGGTCAGATTGCAACATAAAATCCAAACAATCCCAGAGTTTATGGAAGTTCAAATTTGGACCTAAATTCATATTTCAATTTCATGACTGGTTCATAGTCTATAACAGATCCCAGCACCCCTGAACTTTGGGAAAGTCCAGAAACAAACTCTGTGGCCCAGGATCGTCTGTCGATCGAATCAGTATTGCCAAACCCAAACATTTAAAACTCAGGAGTCAGCCACCCTTCACCCTCTCACCCCCCACCAAAAAGCCCTCCAAAACAAAACATGAGATTGGTTTAAAAATCACAAGATTTTTAACAATAATTTATGGTGGGTCTCTTTATTTGACTTCTGTCTTTTCAGCACTCAGGTTGCATTTTCAGCCTTACTCCACCGTCATGAAGATTAGAAATGTACTTTAGAGAAAAAAAGGGAAGCTAAGATTCTCACCTTATCACAGGCTTCCGGGGGCTGGGTCTTTAAGTAAAATGCCAAATATCCTGAGACTTGTGATGAAAGAGTGAGAGTCAGCCATTCTGTGGGAGAGAATGCCACTGTTTTGCATTCCATCAAGGGCAAGGGCAAGATGTCTTGCTTTTGTGTTCATTGCAGGAATGAAATAAAGAAAGTCACTCGTGTTCTTAGAAGTGCCATCTCCAGCAGGTAGCCCAGGAAAAGGAAACCTGCACCACAGCTACGGAGCTGTAGCTATTGGCATTTGACGTTTGAAAGGAGGCTGGTGCAAGCAAACAAAGAGCCCTGTGTTTGCCCCCTGTGTGCCTCCTAAGCCCCTTCAGGCAGAAATTGTGTGATATACAGGGAATATTTTAGCCCAGGAAGGCAGCTGAAAAAACAGAAAGCTCACAACCACGGTTTGGGCAATGTTTAAAGACACGTTTTTCCAGTTATGGGGTAGAGCAGAATGCATGTATTGATCAAGGTTAACATAGAAAGCAGTGGTTTATACCCTATGGTAATGCACCATGTTAATTTTCCAGCTGCTCACTTGTGCAGATCGCTCACTCCAAAAACACCAGTCAAGGGGACATTGGTGTGGTGAAGGTGCAGGGCTTGAAGTCCAGAGCCCTGGGTTTTATGCCTGGTTTTGATGCTGACTTACTGTGACCTTGATTGAGCCATTGAACTTCTCTGTGCCTTAGTTCTTCATCTGTAAATTGGGGTGATACCCTCCTTCAAGGGGATGGGCCAGGCTTGGCTCTGTTCTCACCTTTGCTACATGGAACTGATGGGTCATTGAAAGCTATGGATTAGATTACCATTTATTTGTTTATTTTTTCGAAGGAGTGAAATCCAACTCCCAGTGTATTTCTGGGGGACCTGGGCATTTAATACCCTTGGGACTCTTTGCAAGTTCCATCTTTAATCATTTTCCAAAAGCCAATATGGTGTGTGCAGGGGATGGGCTCAAGACCATCAAATTCATTCCATTGTGGCCTAAGCCAGCTTGGAAAACTAAGTCCAGGTTTACAGGTGAGCCCTTTGCACCATCTAGGTCACTACTTCACTTCCACTTTTGTCTAGTTTTATTTATACCATTCATTTCCCCCATCCCCACCTCACTCTATATAAAGCCAGCGTTGGCCCGTCTGATCTCTTCATAGAGACTTTAACTCCTATTTAGCAAATCATGGAACCATTTGGGCTGGAATGGCCATCTGCTGGGGCATCTAGTCCATCCCCAGTTGCAAAATATCTAATCTAGCCTTGGAGATGATGATTTCCACATCCTTCTTTGACTGCTTTTTTCAGAGGCCTAAATTGTTCCTCTGCAGATTTTCCTAACATTTACTATAAAACGTCCCTGCTGTGGTAGCCCTTCAGGAATGTAAATCAAGGGAGATGTGGGGGAATCAGGAATAAAATATTGCAACATAAGAGAAACTGTCTGTATATTTAAAGATCCATGTAGCAGTGTTAAGCCATGTCTACACTTAAAGCTTTCAGCGGCACAGCTGTATTGATACAGTTGTGCCACTGTAAGAGTGCTCGTGTAGCTGCATTATGCCGACAGGAGAGCACGACATGTAAAACCAGCCCAATGAGCGGTGGTAGCTCACGCTGACATAGTGCTGTGCTCACAAGTGTTTATTCCTGTAAAAGTTATGTCGCCTTGGGCCGTGGGTTTTTTCACACCCCGGAGCGAAAAAAGTTTTGCTGACACAAGTGCTAGTGTAGACATGGACTTAGTCTCAACTGGGAGGGCATTAAGCATGAAAACTATGGCCTGCGGCCAGATTTGCAAAGGAGCTTAGTCCTGGTCTACACTAGGGGTGGGGGATTGACCTAACATATGCAGCTTTAGCTACATGAATTGCGTAGCTGAAGTCGACGTATGCAGGTCGACTTACCTCGGCGTCTTCACGGTGCTGAGTCTCTCTAATGTCAATCCCACCTGCGCCTCCTGCTGCTGTGGAGTTCCAGAATCGATGGGAGAGCGCTCAGGGATCGATTTATCGTGTCTAGACGAGACATGATAAATTGATCCCTGAAAGATCGATCTCTACCCGCCAGGTAGTGTAGACCTGGCATTAGTCACCGAATTGCCTTTTTAGACATCTTAGCTCAACATTTAAGTGCCAGTGGTGTTCACAAAACCACCATGCAGCTGCTTGCAAACCGCAAAGGGGCATAAATCCCCATCGGTGCCAACATTTCTGCCGGGAGCCATGCCCCAAGCTGCCTAAGTCCTGATCCATCCCACAGCTACCACGCTGCTTGGCACCTGAGCTCAGGCCTAAACCCCGGTGGGATTCTCCAGTGAGGCATTCCCTCACCTATCTCACCTGCAAGGCCCGATCCCGTACATACTCCCAGAGCACACCCTCATCACCCATCTCCTACCACCCTCATCACCAAAGGCATTCTCACGTTCTCTGGCCTAATGAACATTTAACACAAAGTGGCACCAATTCAGAGGAAGAAACTCTACACACACACACACACATACATACACACACACACATCCCTACATCCTCCCAAAATAGCCAGTCTCTTGGAGGTTCAGGCACTTCCGTGCAGTGTGGGTTCAAGCCCCTGCTCCAAATCAGGCAGAACAGGGATTTGTGAGCAGATCTCCTGCCTCCCCAGTGGGGATTCTAACCAATGGGTTCTTGTTTGGAACAAGGAGGGGTCTCTCTCTGTGGCATTTTTGCAAGAAAGGACTGAGCTGGCTTAGGCGCCTAACTCCAGGAAGGGAAGGGCTTTTAACTCCGGTGGAAGGCTTTAAATCCCACTCAAGCCCTCAGAAGAAGGTTCAAGTGATCAATGGGTCTTGTTTTGTCCCTCTGTGCATGGATCAATTGTTTCCAAAGTGAGTAAAAAGGACTCAAAGAGGCATAACTACAGAACTGAGGCCTAGAAAGGAGCATCACTGGGAGTCCATTCCAGGTGAATACAGCGATCCAAGTCAGGCTCTTTTCTAGGGAGTCACAGGCTTTCACTGAAGTTAAAGGGAGCTTTTCCACTGCTGTTAATAGGAGCAGAATGAGGCCCTAGAAATTAGAGATGAAGAACTACTTTTAGGTCATCTCAGTCCATCTCCACTAGGGGAGGCAATTCCAGTTTGCTCCTTACAATAAATTTTCTAGCACTAGTTTACATCTCATTTAAGAGATGGTGCTTCTGCAGCTTCTTTAGTGAGACCATGCTGCAGCCTAATAAACTTCACTGGGCCCAATTCTGCCAGCTTTACTCATGAGGAGCAGCACTTGATTCCAGGACTACTCCGGCTGACTTCAGTAGACAATTTGCAGAGTAAAGCTGGTGGAATCTAGCCTCTGGACAGCTATCCGCTACTGGCCCTCCCCCAGCGTGGTGCTAAGGGTAGAGCCTAGGTTGGATATTGAATGGGAAGAGGGAAACGCATGAAGAAGGAGAAGCAAAATAAAAGAATATCAAACCAAACATCACTTGTTATTAAAACTCCTTTTCTATTTTGGAAGGCAGCATGGTTTTGTGCTTAAGACATAGAAATAGAACTTGAAGGCCCTGGTTTAAATTCCCGGCTAAATCTCAGACTCCTTTTGTGACCCAGTACAAGTTACTTAACCTTTCTATGCCTCAGTTCCCCATCTGCAAAATGAGGATGATAATATTTCCTTTGTCCCACTCTATGCCTGGTTAGATTGTAGGCTCTATGGGATAGGAAGTGTGTTTTACTTGTGCAGCAAAATGGGGTCTCAATCTCTTCCAGAGACTATAGCTGAGAGCAAAATACAAATTAATAATGTAGCTTGTGATTGTTTGCTAGAAAGAACAGAAAATGGGTGTCTGGGTACCTTATATTCATAGCACCTGGTATTTATTAGATGTAAATTGGCACACAAGAATATGGTACAACTAGTTAGGTAGGGAATTTTTTTTCTTAGCAACATAGATGTGGTCATATTTCTGTAGATACTCCCACAACACACCAACAGTCACACACATTCACTTACATCCTCATTCCCCTTCATAATCACGTATACCTTGTTCTCTTAATTAGGGTCACTTTTAATTAATATTTATATAGCACAGTTGAGGGGGAAAGAAAAGAAACCATACTTGACTTTGAGTATCAATAAAATAAAAAATTCTTAACCAGCTGTGTTGCTGGTTTTATTACCTGTTATTAGTTATCAGAACTCCTGCTTATAAATAAATAGTACCAGTAAAATATTACATCTGAAGAACCCTGCAATAGAAGGTTTTATTTATACACATTTTCAGCATCCCCGCCACTCCACTGTTTCCTGCATTTTTAAAACATGTTTTGTTCAGTGTCTCATTTAACATATGTGAAATAGGGTTCTTTTTTTCTTTTCTTCCTTTAATAGAGGAAGAAGAATAAAGACTGTAAAGAAAGAGATGATTTTACACATTTACATTTTCACCATTCTTTTAGAATGCAGGTTTTTCTATTTCTTTTGCTGTCTGCAACTCCCTGGTTGGCCCAAGGCCTTGATATACTTGTTGCCATTAAGAGTTCTTCTGATGATCAACCTGGTTTTCAAGTTTTTAACGTATCCCAGGACACAGGGATTAAATAAGAGATTGTTGGTTGAAGAGGAAGAAAGAAAGATGTGAAGGGAAGAAGAAAGAGAGAAATACAGAGCCCAGCTTGGCAAGGAAATTATTTTACTAGACTGCTTCTTTTGGAGACAAATTTCAGGTATGTCGCCTTTATAATGGAACATAGCACAATGCAGTGAGTAATTGCAATCATGAAACAACACATGACAGAGGTAGATACCTATTTTTCTGATTTGTGGGGGTGTCTTTGTTTTAAAAAAAATAACACACACTGAAATCCACCCTTTTTAGGCCTCTTTAAAAAGGGACAGTGTCTTTTTGAGATAATTGCAAGAATATATATATATATATATTATTAATATTTATTATATAACAATGTCAACATCAAAAAACAAACAAAAAAAGTAACATCCTAGTTGTTTTCATCCAAGCACTCTGATTGTGTTAAAGGCAGCAGGAGTTGTGTGTTCACTTGAAAACCAGAAGACTAGAAGGGATGAGGGCACAAGTTTTGTGCAGCAATAACACAAAATTTGTGCGAGTGTGTCTGGGGAAGGAATGGCCAGGGGCGTGTGCGGTTTTGTCGATTTTCTTTTGGAACAAAATAATATTAAAAAGGTCACAATGCGTTACTATTCAATCTGTGGTTTCAAACAGCTGATCGGATCAGTGTCCATCTCTCGAGTGCTAACTGTGAACATTCAGGCAAAGGAGTCTTGCAGAATATTCTTGTTTATTTTCAATTCTTCATGGCTAGATTTCTTGCATTTCCCTTATTGCCTTGTTAGCTGTTCTCACTCCATTCTGGCACCATGCCCACCCCATGAACAGAGTGGTACTGGTGAGGTGAAAGGGTTCTAGGCACCCCATGGGAATAAAGGAATTCTGCTGGCTGTATGCTGGGAGGAGACTGGATGCCCGTTTGAGGTCCACACTGCCGGATGATGGGCTGGTGAGAGACAGATGTTTGGTGCTGGAACATGCTGTGTGTGTCCCCTATTTGTGGTGATGTGTGATTGGCCACACCAGCGAGACGGGGCATAAGAGGACCAGAAGTGAAATGGGCAGAGAAATGCTGGTAGGGTAATCTGTCCATAGGCTGCATGGCAGTCACTGTACAACTGCTGTAAGATGGCACGGTAGGCCACGTATTACAGCTAATGTCTTCCAGGCTGGGCACGGGGTCCGTGGAGGGAGCAGAGCTGGCATACATACAAGCTTGGCGCTGAGCAGATTCAGTCCGGTATGAGGTATTCAGTCCTTGCTGCTGGGAGTAACTGGACCTGTAGAAGGGATCTTCGTCTGCAGGTGAGGTTTCCATGTAGGGTTTCTTGTACGGATGCTCAGTGGTGGAACATTCCTCATCTGCTGAGAAATAAAATGTGGCATTATCAATAAGAAAACGTTGCCCTGCATTGAGCCTCCCATCCTCGGATCTCAAAGGGCTTTGCAAGGATGGGTCAGGATCGTCATTATCCCCATTTTGGGGGAGGAGAAACTGAGGCCCAGCGAGGTGACTTGCCCATGGTTACACACGGCTGGGTCAAATTCTGCTCTCAGATGCACTGCTCTAAAGCTGGAGCCATTCCATGGAGCTGACCCAGATTTACATTGGTAAAACCAAGAATAGCATTTGGCCCTTGGTCTCCAGACCTCCCAGATCCCTACTTTGTATTCTACAAAGGAAAACCAGGCTACGAGATAACCAGAGAACAGCCAGGACAGAATTTAGCAACATGTAACAACATTCTTTGCTATGAGCCTTCAGCTCACCTTAACCTTCATCTCAGGGAAATCCTTTAGAAATAAACATGGGAAATGGGCAGTAGCAATTTAAAATTGTCATTGTTAGGATCCAAGTTTGTGTAGGTTTGTGATGAGAGACGCTGTGGTCCAATGGATAGTTCATTAGCCTAGGATTGGGAGACCTGGCTTATATCTCTTGGCTCTCCCCCGACCCCTTGTGTGACCCTTGGTAAGTCATGGCATATCCCACCTTTTCTCTGTCTTCTCTGTTTAGACTGCAAGCCCTTTGATCCAGAGACCTTGCTATGTGTATGTACAGTGCCTAGCACAATGGACTTCTGATCATAGCTGGGGCCTTTGAGTTCTATTGTAATCCAAATAATACATAATGATATACGTCTGCTATAAATATGGATCTTACCATAAACCCACCCTGGATTATATTATTGTTGCCTGATTGGAAACATCTAATTTCAGGGCCAACATCCCTAAATCAAGTGTGACGAAAGCAAAAGCAGCTTTCATCACTAAATCATAAAGAGCTTTTTCCAAGGCTGTCTGCAGTGTCAGTGGTTGAGTTCATAGCAGCAAGAGGAATAAGAGAAACAGCTGAGATGCAAATCTCAGGAGAAATACTAAATAAATAAATAAATATGTATTAAGTCATAGATTGAAATCCTGGCTCCACTGAAACCAATGGCAAAATTCCCATTGCTTTCTATGAGAGAGGATTTCACCTGTATTTTTAATTGCCAGATGGGACCATTTTGATGTTCTAGACTATGTTCTAGCCTGTGTATTTCAGGTTATAGAACCTCACTTAGGCCTAGTCTACACTAGGGGAGGGCGGTGTCGACCTAAGATACGCAACTTCAGCTACTCATTTAGCGAAGCTGAAGTCGGCGTATCTTACATCAACTTGACTGGGCATCCACACAGCTGTGAGTAGACCACTGCCGCTCCCCCGTTGACTCCGCTTCTGCCCCTTGAGGACGTTCCGGAGTCGACAGGGAGAACTCTCGGGGATTGATTTATCACGTCAACACTAGACATGATAAATCGCTTCCCAGTAGATCGATCACTGCCTGCTGATCTGGCAGGTAGTATAGACATAGCCTTTGTAATTGCTGCATCAAGCCCATAACGTCTGGGAGAGCTATAGTTGATCTATAGCATCTCTTTTGGAAAGACATTCATTCCTGATTTAAAGATTTCAAGTGATTGAGAGCCCACCATGCTTTAAACAAAGTCTAGAAAATATCTAGGAAAGTGGACTTCTGAGGCTGAGTTTTCAGAGAAGGAGGCAAACATGAGGGCTGGTCAAAAACTTTCCATCTAAATTGTTTATTAAAAACCCAGTTTTCTGTCAAAGGGTTGTTTGTGAAAAGTGTGATTTTCACACACAAACATTGAATTCTCATTAAAAAATGAAACACCTCAGAGCAGAAAAGTTTGCAGTTTTTGAAAAAATTCTAATTGGAATTGTCTCCACAGTGCCTCAGAGGAGTTGTATTTTGTGTTCCTTGGGTCCCTATTTTCCTCTATGGACCGGGTTATGCAGAAAGACTCTATTTCCCATGATGTAGAATGGCCAGAGACGCCCATGATCCACTGCAGTGGCCCAGGAGGACGGGGAGTCCATGGTGCATCATGGGAGTTGTAATCTGGCCTGATATCCAGTTCCACAGAGGAGAATCAGGGCATGAGGCACTCAAACTGCAATGCCCATGAGGAACCACAATAGCATTTTTTCAAATAAAAATGTTCTGATTTTGGCCTAAAAATTTTGTGGTTGGATTTTTTTTTTTTTATTATTATTTTTGCCTAAAAGTCAAAATTTTCATGGGGATGGGGGAGGAGGGGGAGGGGAAGGGGCAGAAATGGATATTGTCAGACCAGTTGTAGGGAAAAGTGAACATGCAAAGATGCAAGTCCCCACCAAAATATGTGTGCACACATATAACCTTCAAAATGCATGGGCAACTATCATCTCTGCAAGTGAGTGCTCTCCCGCAAATACAAGTCTGCACATAATGCACCTGCAGAAATCCCTATGCAACCTGGGTGCCTGCAAAACCTAGCATTTGCATGTGCTGTCTGACTACATCTCCCATGATGCACCATGGATTCCCCTCTTGCTAGGCTATCACAGTGCATCATGGGAGTCCCTGCCCATGCTACATTGTGGCAGATGTTCTCTTGCTGCAGTACTCAGCCCACAGAGAAAATGGGGACATGAGGAAAACATGCAAATGTAGTTTTAAGATTAGCAGCCATGTTAGTCTGTATCTGTAAAGAAAACAAGGAATTGGTATGGTAATTTCCAACTTTTTATGCTTTCTGTGTATATAAATGCATCTTACTTCTGTGTGTCCCATTCTATGCATCCATTGAAGTGGGCTATAGTCCACAAAAGCTTATGCTGAAATAAATCGGTTAGTCTCTAAGGTGCCACAAGTATTCCTTGTTTTCTATGCAAATATAGGATCTTGTTGGTGCAACCAGTGAAACACACTTTGACAGGCCTGCCCATAGGTCACTGCTTTGAAAATTGGGATACTTAACTTTGATTACAATTGTCTGCATATCCAAATTCATATACTTGGGGCCAAATTCATTTCTGGAGGATTGCGATCCCATCTTACAACACTGAAATCCACATTTTAAGTAAACATCAGAAATCTGAATCTCTAGTTATAGACACAGCTCCAGATGGTTTACACTGATAATCAGTGAATATTCTACACTTTCAGCTGCACTTAAATCTGAGATTAGAAGAGGAGAACAGCACAATTTTGGGGTGAAATCTGGTGACATTTTAAAAGCAGTGAAACAATTATTACTTGGGTATAAACATGCATTATTCTCATTATCATTGATCTGATGGCTCTCATTAGAATTAGAAAAACAACGAGGAGTCCGGTGGCATCTTAAAGACTAACAGATTTATTTGGGCATAAGCTTTTGTGGGTAAAAAAACCCCCCACTTCTTCTGACGCATGGAGTGAAAATCACAGATGCAGGCATAAATATACTGACACATGAAGAGAAGGAAGTTACCTTACAAGTACTAGATTAATACTAAATTAGTACTAGAATAAAGCTTACATAGTGTCAGGGAATCATGGACATGATAGTCCTAATTCAGCAAAGCATATAAATTTAAGTCCTTTTGAAGTCAATGAGATTTAAGTACAAGCTTAATGCTAAGCACATGCTTTTGTGCTTTGCTGAATCTGGGCCTATATCAGGAGGTGGTTTTAGAGTAACATCCTGTCTAATCCTCCTGAATATTTCAAAATTCTGGTCCCAAGAGCTGCTACTGAATAATAAGAACACTAAGGCTAAAAAATGTCTTGTAAAATGAAGCATTGTTCTGCTAATAAATTTTTCAGCATTAAGCTCTAACACAGCCCCAGCTGTGCTCTGCTGGCACTGGGAAACACCAGCCCTGGGTTTTACTATTTATTTTCCTTTTTTAAAAAAGTTGAACTTAGCGTTTTTTTCATTGTACTAAGAATTTGCTTGAGTTACAACTGTAGGTTGCTGATTTTTCCATTTAGTCAGGACATTCTTCTCCCTGCCACAGCATAACCAGGCAAACCTCTCCAAGTTACAGACCCTTTTCCAGATTTACTGTCAGGTGCAGAATAAAAATAAACCTGACTTTTATTTTGTAAAATCAGGGCGTTATAGGTCAGATCCTCTGCTAATGTAAAGTGGCACAGCACCTATGAATTCTCTGGAGCTGCGCTGCTTGGCATCAGTTGAGGAACAAGTTCTCTACTGCCACTCTTCAATTCTCCCGAAGTCTGATACCAGTCCCCAAAAAAGAATTCTATAGTTTATCTTAACTGCTCTCAGTCTGCCCTTTGGTCCATCTTCCCAACCCCCAACCCGCTCATCCTCTGAACAAGTTCTTCAGTAAGGAATAAAATACTGGGTTTATCTTGAAAATAGATGCCATTGTGCAGTTCAGAAGCCAGTTCCTCGGCTGATGTAAACTGGAAAAATTCCATGGGGACAGATTCTCTGCTCTGCTCCGCTCCCTTTCTGCTCTTCCATTCTTCTGGGAGTACACTTGGCATGGAGTCCTAAGCAGGCACAGAGCTGGCAGATCAGGTTCCTGTGCCTCCCTCCCTACAGGTGGCAAATGGATCCTAAGAAGCTATTTCTATCTAGTGCAGTTTAGAGCAACCCCAAGACAGTTCTAAATTGTTCAGGGGCCAGGACACAGAATCCAAGGGCTATTATCCTCATCCAGACAGCTTCCCCACTTCTCAGCCTAAAGTGAACACAGCAGATAATCTTGAGCATTCAGTGGAAGAGGGCTGATTTACATCAGCTGAGGAACTGGTCTTGTGTGATTTTTCCTTGATGTTAATAACCTGATAGCTTTCTAATGTATTCATTGTCGCAGGGCCCAGTCCGGTAAGGTGACCAGCACCCTGACCTCTGGCTACCATCACTGGGAGCTGAGGTTGCTAATCATCTTACAAGATCAGTCTATTATGATGGGTTAACCTCAAAGGACTGAGGGTTCTGCTGAGTTTGGAGAAGCAGCCAAAGTTTGGGCAAAGCTTCTCCAAAGTGTATCCAAGCAAAACAGTCTGCTAAATTAGCTGGAAACTTCATGAGAACTGGCTTCCTCACAAGGAATTTGGTACTCCTTTTATTGAAAGGACTTGAGCATAATTGGACCCAAGATTTTCAGTATTTACGACTTCCAGCTGGGTCGTAAATACCATAAGAAGAGCTTTTTAAATGGAATTTGCACATTTTTACCACCAGAATCAGGTACAAAAATGTAAACTATATGGGCAGTTTTGTATCTTGTGGGTCAGATCCTCAGGGTTTCTCCTTTCAAGTCATTGAGGATCCGGTCCGCTAGATTCAAGGCAACAAAGAACTGGGCGCTGTTTTGGTTTATAGAAAAAGTTTGTCCCCATCCATCAGGCTCAAAAAAAATCAGGTGGGCTCAACTTGAGTTTATGCTGAAGGCTTGAATGCTTTTTGTTGTTATTATTCTACCCAATCTAGTTTACCCTCCCTGGGTTTGAATAGAAAGCCAAGAGTTATAAGGCCAACTAGAAGTAGCAAAGAAAAAGATTCCTGTGAGGAAAAGGGAAGGACCATTTTAAAAATGGCCTAAGCAAGGGAGAATGATGCCCATATCCTGGGACGTGGGTCCAAAGAAAGGGCTCTAAACCCATTCATGAGTCAATTGCTCTGCTCGTATAAATCAGCATAGCTTCACTGGTTCAACAGTTTCAAGATCTGCAATACTGCTGTTAAACTTAAAAGAGATTCCGAGGCAGAGATGGCTGCAATATGTATGGAGACTTTGAAGGAGAGAGCCCAAAGTTGGAGCATCCCAGGGCGTAAGGTTCAATATCCTATGGAGACAGATAAATTTGCCGGGTCAATTCAAAGCCCTTATTTGCTACAAAGGCAGAGGGAGTATGCATTTGGTGCCTTTGGTATTAATAGGATAACCAGAAGTAACACCTTAGACTGAACAACAGCCACTGAATTAGGCCTCCTAAAACTCACAGAAGCTGGGGTGGTGTGTGGCAAAAATAGGTCTTAAAGGAGAACTTGTGTGGATTCTCTTGAAAAACAGGGCTGTTGTTTATTTGTCCAGCACGCAGAGAGGACAACAATCCTGCTGCTTCCCGAAGTGAAGGAAGAAAGGGGTAGGATGAAAAAGATTGATATAACAGCGCGATACTGAATCAACAGAGGTGTGTGCCCTATTGGTGCCTGCTATGAGAAAAATCGGTATTTCCATATCTGCAAAGACCTAATGAGGCTCGGTGAAGCAGTAAGGAGAGAGTCATATTCTTTCCACCATGGACGGTATCATCTCCAACTTCACGGGCGCAACAATTTGGAGCTAAAAGTAGCTAACCAGTCATCTAAAAATCATTCTCTTTCTGAACTATTTTAAACAGACTCTGTGTGGATAAAGCACAGGAATGCACTGAAGTAACTAAAGACTGTGTTGATCTCATCTCTAGTCCTGCCATTTTATGAGCGTCTCAAGTCTACGGCAGTTTCAGAAGACACAAACAACAAAGGTCTCAGTTACACCAAGATGACTGGAAGCCTGTAGCATATTATTCCAGATGTCTTTCAGATGCTGAGCTCAAATATGCCCAACTAGAGAGAGTGTTTGTCAAGTGTATGTGCATGCAAAGAGGGCCACAAGATATATGCAGGGTCTTGTTGATATGAAGCTTATAACAGACTGCAATCCGCTCATGCTATTAAAAACAGTAAAAACCTAGTCATATCTCCTAAGATGGAGCCTACATTTTTTAAGATTTAGATTTATTCGGAATACTGACCCAACAAAGCCTCATGTTGTGGTTGGCACCATATTTAAGAGTGCCATGGATCACCCAGATTTTCCAGAAGCTTTGTATGATATAGAAGTTCATGTAGGTGCCCTTTTGAGTGGTCAGTCAGGCTCACCACTGAAATTTAGAATTACTAGTACTGATAAACAACTATAAACTGTATCCAATGTTATATAGATGACCAGTCAGACCAGCTACTTGGAAGGGCATCCTCACCCAGCATATGACTCCTATGGAATAAGATAAGAACTTGTCAAAGGTGATGGTCTGGTTATCTACGGCACATGTACTCTAGTCCTTCAGTCTCTGCAGGATGCTGTATTAGAAAGGGTACCTCAGGGACTTCACGAAATGCTAGGGCATGGTCCAAATACTGGTGTAGAGACCTCGAGTTAGGCAGATGCTGAACAACAAGGTAGAATCCTGGGATAACCAGAAAAACACAAGTCAAAGAACCCCTTGGACCCACACCATTCTCCAGAAGGGCTTGGAAACAAATAGCAACTGACCTGTATGACAAAAAGGCACCTACATGTCTCAGAACCATTGGTTATTTTTCTAAATTTGTAGAAATTCTATTTCTGAATAGACACACAAGTCAGTGGGCCATGGGAATATTAAAGGGTGTTGTTGTTTTTTCTCATTTTGGCATTCTGGAAGAAATTGTCTCTCTCAATAGGTCCCAGCTCTGAAGTCCAAGCTTTTTGGATAAAATATTTCTTCATAATGCTTCCAGCTCTCATCACCCATGAGCAGAAGGAGTCAGTTTGGTTTCTGAGGAGCATAGATTGTTAAGAGAATTCTACAGCAATAGGATCCCACAGTAGCCCAGGTGTTCATCTACGGGGGATCCCCCCAGATCAATCACCAGGGTAAGTCCCTCTTTGCTCAACAGATAAGAACAATGCTACTAACCACAGAGGCAAATCTTTGTTCTAGCCAGTGGTTGAGAGGCTGCTGGGAGGAGTGAGATGCTTTATGATTTCCCCTTTAGCATAATGACCAAATCTTCCCCAAGCCTAAATCAAGAGACCCAGTCCTGATTAAATGGATAAGAAAGAAAAAGCTGGACATGACTAGCTGTTGCAGCTATGCCCTGACAGTCTTCATGGTAAAGGCTGATCAAAGTGTTTAGCACAGAAAGATACAGGCAGGACCTTCAGCTAGTTCTGAACCCAGCTGGATTGCCCTGGGATCCCCGTAACCATAGTACCCAGAGCACAGACTTGCTCAAAGGAGATATTTCTGTTGAGACTAGCGCACAGGAGTTAACGCCTCTGCAGATTTGATGGTCCAAGTAAATCAATCGAATAAAACTCTTCTCAAGACCAGAAGCTGAGCAGAGCTGGATTAATAATGAATCTGGGGAGTTATAGTTTTGTAAAGTATTAAAGCTCATTACAAGTTATTTAGAAAGAAGATAAAGTGAGTGGGGAGGGGAAGGTGTGAAGTGATGTGCACCGTGTTCTTAAAACTGTTGCAGGAAGCCAGGTAGGATTTGGATCCAGGAAAGTAGAGCGAAGTGAAGAGACAATGCACATTAGGGGGATACTGTTTTCCTTATTCTAATAAAGTTCCTTGTTTCAGTGTTACAGGAAAGTGACCCATGACAAATGCAGCCTGAGATCCAGGTGAAACCTCAGGTCAGGTTCTAATTTATCCCAACCGGTTTGCTCACCCTTCGTTACTTTTCTTTTTAATTAATCTCACTTTGCAAAGAGCCACTTGGCAGCTACGTCAGCTCTCTCTGTTTCCCATTAACGTCTTGTTTCTCTTCTGTAAGCCCTGGTGGCTGTTTTCGATTTATGAGATGTATGAGGGGGAAGCGCGGAGAGGAAGGCAGAGATTCAGGCTCCTGCGAGGTCCAGTTCTGGGCTCAAGGAAGACGTCGGTGGTATCTGACAGGACACTGCCACTCTCTGATTAAAGCATTTGGCGGCTTTGATAAAAGGCCCTTCACTGCTTGTGCCACTCGAAGCCATAGGAGAGATAGCGAGGAGACAGCGGCGGCCCAGACGAGGGCTCCCTTTGCCAATCCCCTGCACTTTCACAGGGCCATGGCTGCCGAAGGGGGCTGGTGAACTTATTGCTGAGGAGATATCTTCTCTCCTGTGACAATAAGAGGAAGTGAGATAATTGGGGGATTGAGGGAAACCACCCATGGAGCCACCACTTAGCGGGAATCCCAAAACTGGAAGGAAACCTCTGTTGATTCCTTATCACTTTACAATGTGGAGGCCGATGATGAATTGCTTTGTGGGGCCGGGACACCCAGCAGTCAAAAGATTGCCGTGAGTGTTTGTTGTTGTTCAGGCTTTCTTGTTTTAAAAAAAGAGCATGAGGGAAGAGGGTCTGGCAAAGGTTAAGCTAGTTGTGCGATGGAGCAGAGCTCAGATGCACCGGAGGGAGGGCTTGGGCTAAGGGAGGGAAAGGGTGGCAGCTGAAGGGGCCGAGTCTGGCTCTGAAGGGGGGTGGTCTCCAGGACAGGTTGCTAACTCATGATCAAGGAGTTCTGGGTTCTGTTTCTGAATCCTCCATGGACTTGCTGCGTATGACTTTGGCTCTGCTTAGACTGTCAGGTCCTCCTGGCATTCACCATGTCTTGATGCATGTATGTGCAGCAGCTAAATGGATGGGGGATCTCAGCTGGACCTGCTAGCTGTTACCACAATGCTACTAAAAGTGACCTATAGCAGCCTTATGGAATCAATGCTAGGGAAGTCACTATTTTTCCCCTCGTCTCGCATGCCTCTATGGCTCAGTCTTGCAAGCTTTTCCCCATGGACTGCATGTGCCTCACGCCTGCTGGTGAGCAGCTATTCACAAAAGCAGCCCCAGTGATGGATCAGGATTGCTCATGTCTGTAACTGCCCCTCAGTCTGCGTATGGGGTTCCCAGGAAAGCTTTGGCAGGACTGGGTGTAGGTCACTCAGCAGTCAGTGGCAAAGAACTCAGATCTCCTGATTCCCTAGTCACTGGACCAAAGACAGAAAAGGAGCATAGGCCTCATGTAGGATGTCTGCATTGGCGTGTATTGCACCCACATATAAGACTGTATTCAGCAAACACCACGTGAAACCCAAAATATCTAGGTATGTGCATTGACCCTTAGACCTTCTCAGAGGCTATAGAGATGGATAAGTCAGCTTTATCTCAGTCACTGGCTATCATTCTGGATGTGGATTCAACTTGTAGCTGGGTTGCCACCTCTGTGTTTTGTCTCAGCTGCTCTTTTGTAACTGGGTTGAATCAATACTGTTTATACTAGCGGTGGCAAGGCAGCTCGTCAGCCGGCGCAATTCAGCATCGCTCTGAAGTCAGATCTGAGGATCTGTCCCAATGCATGCAATGCAGGTGACACTGACAACAACAAGCATTTGCCCATCCAAAGGACTTAACTTTAAACCGGGACTGGGGAAATCCGGTATTTGTGAGGAAAGCCAAATGGGGTTGACATCCCTTTTTGCACGGGGAACCAATGAGCGGGATGAAGGGAAATTGCCAGGGCCTGACCTTTTCTCTTGGTGCAGTGGTAGATCTGGCTGTGCTCCGGAGAGATCGGGTACGGGTTGGCAGGCGGTAGCAGGTCCTGGGAGGTGCTAGACACCCCATTCTCGCACTGATACGGGGATGCTAGGTTGGAGGAGGCCGAGAGAACCCTGGTCTCACCACTGAAAGGGCTGTGATTAGAGGTCACTTTTTGTCTCACCGTGCTCCTAGGAACCACTGGGTACTCTTTACTGAAAAACACAGGTGGAAAAAGGCAGCACATTAGTATCGTCCATTTGCTCCAACTTCCAATAGCACCATCTCCCTGAGAATCTACGCCTCGCTCGTGCTTTATCAGTGCAACACGCTATAGGGGATCATGGCGCCGCTTATTTTTCTTCCCTCTAGGTCTCTTTAAGTGTGTACCTCTCCCACTGTGACAGCTATTATATATGTATTCTAATAACCAGACCTACTTCTGCCATGCTGCTTATGGGGAATCAAGCTGACTTGGATGTAAATTATATATCACTTGCCTATTGCTGTTTCCATTCTTTTCCACTAACCTCTGTCAGTTTGTCTGTCCTCAGATTGTGATCTCAGAGCAGAGTGTGTCTAGAAAGCACACCGCATACAATGATGCTACCATCAATAAATAATCAACTATAAATAATCTAGCTGAGTACGGAGGCCTGCCTCATATTGGGGGCACAACAGCTTAGCTGAACCAACGCAAACCTCCAGTGCAAACGTGCTGCGCCCGTGTAAACTGGGACTTGCTCCCTTGCAGCTAACCTGGTTTGAAGCAGCGTTGTAGCTACACCGCTAGCTAAAAACCTCATGGTGGACAAGGCCGTATAGTCATTTTCATCCATGGTTCACAAAGTACTTTAGAAATGTGGGTTGGCATGATTATCACCGTCTGGGAAACTGAGCAGCTCCACTGAGTTCAACTGCACCCACGGTGTTACTTGTATAACAGCCACATCCAGAGACCTCAACCAAGATCGGGGCCCCATTGTCTGTATGGGAGAGCACAAGAGGCTTTAATTGCCATATCGTGAGAGGCAGTCCCTGACTCAAAGAGTTTAAATAGACAGGGCAGACACAGCGTGGAAGGGGAAAACTGAGGCTCAGAGAGGTGAAGCGAATTATTCAAATTCGCCCCGCAGGTAAGTAGCAGAGCCCAGGATAGAACACCAGTCTTCAGTCTCCCAGTCCTCTTCTGTAGCCACCTCTGATGTGTGCGTGGAGATCACTCGTGTGACTAATGTCTGCGAGCTGGAGTCTGGGCCTGATCCTGCAGACACATCTATGGGGCTTGGGGCATCTTGTGTGAGGAAAGGGATGCCTGGCTGCAGGATGGAGCCCCATGCAGAATCAGGCCCCTTTGAGAGAACCCATCGCTGTGGCAACTGGGAGCTTATTTACAAAACTTAACAAAGCCAATTATAGAAAACTCCCTGCAGCAGTCAGCGTTCCTCCAAACCGCTGCCAGAAACATTAGCAGCCATGCTGTCACGGGGAGGAAAAAGTCAACCGAGAGCTCAAAGGCAAACAAACGTGTCTCGCGTCGTGCCCTGGAGCCGGCCAAATTTTCGGCTCTGGTCGTCTGCCAGGCAGAGAGTGTTGCAAAGGTGGGGTCCCTTCCCCTGAGTGAACCCATAGGAAGGGCTAGTAGGAACCCAGCTTTGCTTCCGGGAAGGGCTAGAAGGCCAGAGGCCCCTCTCACATGCCTGGGCTGTACAGGATAAGGAAGAGGGAAAGGGAGTGAGATGAAGGCACCGGCCTGATTTTGCAGCATCTTTCCCTCCCTGGGAAGCCAGTGGCAGTTGTGTATTGCTTGGGGCTCAGAGATGGGCCTTGGACTCCTGTGGGCATTAACTTGGGGCAGGTTCTGCCCTATGGTCTTGTCAGGGGAAGGGTTTTGCCTTCCAGAGAGGGCAGGGAGCCATGGCTCTCAAACATCATGGAGCTCAGGGATCCCCCGCTCCCAGTTCTATCATTCTCTCTAGCAAAGTCAGCAGCCAAGAGTGTTCTCCTGTGTATGCTGCTACCTCTGTACTCCAGGAACCGGAGTGAATTCAGAACTCTGTTTATTAGTTACACGACAAGATGGATCCTCCAGAGTCTAAGCACCCAGCCCCTGAGTGTCCCTGCGTTGTGCGAGAGACCCCTCACAAGGGGAGGACATCTGGTGATTACACAGATCATCCAGTGAGGAGCATGTTTGACCCACTGACAGCTACATCAGTGTTCTGCACCCTCTCTGAGGAGCCAGGCTGAAGGGGAGTTTAGACCTTAACTCCCCTTTGTCTTTCCCCTTGAATCCAGAGGAGAATATGCTGCATATAGTGCCTGATCCCCAGTCCCTTTTCCCTCTGCCCCAGCATATCCTGAGAGCCCCCATTGTGCATGGTCAGATGGAGGGAGGGACTCCCCTAGGCCTGGAGATGGGGACAATACAACATTGCTTCATTTCCCTCTCTGTAACTGCTTTGGGGAACACAGGGTAACTTTCCATTGTGTTTGTCCCCAGCACAATATGAGAGACTAAGTAAGTCTGTGTAGGAATGAATCATTCCCTCTCTATTCAGGGGCACAACTCACACTCACACAAAAGTTACATATACACTCACAGACAATATAGAGCACTACCTTCTAGAGGAAGGGATGGAACATTAGGACTGGGTGAAAATGTTGTGTCACATCTGTTTTTCAATGGAAAATCGGGGGACTGACTCAATGAATTTTGTTGCCGAAAGTGTCTGATTTCAGCAGAAAGTGTTGATTTTTGTTTTGTTAAAAAAAAAAACCAAATGTCTGAAAATCAGGATGTTGTTATTCAGACTTTCCACCACGGTGCCTGATGGGAGTTGTAATTTGGGTATCTCATGCTGCTATTCTCTATGGGTTGGGCTCCCCACTCAGAGTTTATTTCCTGAAGATGCACAATGGCCGTGCCATCACCGTGAGGCATCAGCTCCCTTTACATAGAGAGGAGACCCAGGGGAGATATAGTCTGGCCAGGGAACCTGGTCTGTTGAAAGACCTCAAACTACAACTCCTTTGGGACACCTCAGTGGCATTTATCAGAACAGAAATGTTTCAGTTTTCAGCTCAAAAAATTTTGATTTTTTGCCAAAAAACTCAAAATGTTCCATAGGAAAACCCCCTATTTTCTGACCAGCTCTATATAAAGTGTCATTCCAACTTGCCTATCTATCTATCCATCTATCCAGACAGACATCTACAAATTTATATCTTGGTCTTCCCTACGGTGTCTAAGTTCTTACAAAGAGATTTCTCTGGCACCATCTAAAGGAGCAGTCATCTTGAAACATTTATTAATGTTTGCAGAGCACACTTGATATGTACTGTGAGCGTTTATCATCTGAGATTGCCTCCTTGGTCTTTAAAAATGCATTAGACATTTTTCAGTGCCGAAAAGTGACTGCTCCAAAAATAGCCACTTGTAATCGTAGGCCAAAGGTTTAATGGAACGAACGGTTTTACTCATTGCTGGCGCAGAAAGATTGCCGGGCGGAGGACTTTTGCTTTTCACAATAACTGCATGAAGAGGGGACAGGGGAAGGTGGAAGGTTGCATGCTACTGGCAAGTGTATTCGGCCTTCTGCGCCACAAAGGGATACGGCTGTCATACAGCCAGAATACCAGGGCTCTACTTTTATAGTGCGATGCTAATGTAGGACGTTTTTTTTCACATTAAACATTGTATATAAAAAGGCTGGTTTAGGAAAGAATTTACAAGGAGGGAAGCTCTTAGAGCGTTCAAAAGGACTAATGGTATGTTCAGTTACTGTATCTTATTACTATTTTGCAGTAGAACTGAGGGGCCCCAACTGAGGTCCGAGACCCATTTTCTAGGCCTTGTACCTACACATAAGGAGAGGCACTCCCTGCCCCCAAAGAGCTTACAGTCTAAAAAAGCAAGAGGTAGCCAGAAGACAGTATTGTTTTGTTTTATTACCATTTTACTGGTGAGGAGCTGAGGCCCAGAGAGGTTAAATGACTTGTTCAAGATCACACAGGAAACTTCTGAAAGACGCAGGAACCGAGCCTGGTTCTGCTGAGTCTCAGGCTATGTTGCTACTTAACCTGCAGCACTTCGGCATAGACACTGTCTATGGTAATGGGAAGGGTTCTTCCCACAGTGTGGGGAATCTGTCTCCCCGAGAGGCGGTAGCTAGGTTGATGGAAGAACTATTCCATCAAACTAGCGCTGTCTACACCAGGGGTTAGACCGGCTTAACTGCATCGCTCGGGGGATGGCTTTTTCACAAGTTGCTACGCTGATTTAACTTTTCAGTAGAGACGAGCCCTGAGTCTATGCCCTAACCACAAGGCCTCCCTGTCTCTCTTAAAGCCAATGGGAGATGCATGGCTAAAACCCTACACAGCTGGTTTAAAATATGCCTTCTTGACAGGGAAAGGGTGGGTGAGAAGAGAGAAAATAGGTGAGGCAGGGGGAAGAAGTCCTTCTCCATGCCCCTGACTAGCAGCAACAGGAAGGTCAAGGAATGGGGGATTCCTGGAGTGACGTCTGCCTGCCAGAGAGCTGCACCGAAAGCAACTGCTAGAGGTGGGGATCTGGAATGTCTCTGTACAGCCTGGCTAGCGGTACTAGAAAACAGCTCCCCTACATGATGGCTAAGTGCAGTGGATGCAGAGTAGGGAACTCGCCACATGTCCTATGTACCCTGTCAAATCAGCTCATGTTTTAACTACCAAATCCTCACCACAAACTGCTCAGCAACAACCCACAGGGCTTGAAGAGAATCAGAAAATCACCTGCTGTTCTGCTCACAGATAGAAAAGGGGACAAATTTGGAGGGTATGGGGGGGAATAAATGCTCTGTGATGAATTATTTGCCCGTTTCTAGTAAAATCTATTTCATGCTCAGAGGAATCCTGAGGTCCTCGCTCAATCACGGTGCGCACTGAATTTTATCTGGCGAGCCCTGAGCAATAGGTTTTGAGCAACAGACTCAGCACCAGTTTCATTGCCTGTTCGGCAAAGGATGTACAGGCAAGGAAAGGGTTAATGTGGGACTGAAAGGCCAATGATGCTACCTGGCTGCACCTGGAGGGAAGGCTCAGCTTAATGAAAGATGAAGCCCAGCTGGGCTAGAAGCTGGGTGGTGACTATACAGAAGGGAAGTTTGGCTGAGAAGGGAGCTGCAGGAAAGAACTTTCTAGTCAGATTTTAGGCATAGAAAATGGAGGTGAAGTGTCAAGGAGGAAGGCCAGAGGGAGAGTTATCCCTGAGATCCTTTAGCGACATTGGACAGGAGAGACATGGAGCAGTCTCTGACGTGAAGCAAGCTCTGTTGCTGAGGGTCCCTGATGAAAGGGGCAGGACTGGACTTCCTGGGAGGTGTTCAGCTGAGGAAGGGAAATGTGAGAGGGATGAGAAGTTAAACCTGAGGAGGGCAGAAGCTGGGTAAAACTTGTGCTTTTGGTTTGGGATTTGGTTGGGGGATTCCAGCAAGCAGCCCTGTGAGCCCTGCCCCCTACAGAAGGACTAACTTTGAGAAGCTGTGGAAAAGGCCAGTTGACAGGCCGTGTAGGAAGAAGGCCTGGAAAGCTGCTGCACGGCATCTGACTGAGCAGATATTAGTTGCTGGAAAGGTCCTGGACTGGAAACCAGTGTTGTGAGAAGACCTGGGTTCCCCTATTCACCCCTGGAGAAGGTGGTGTCAGGCCCAGAGCTGAAGAATTTTTGAAAGGATGTTGGACTGTCTGTGGACACTGTTACCCCAGAAAGGGTGGAACTAAAATGGGATCAGGCCAGAGGGCTGAGCCATGAAAAGAGAGACACCAGAACATCCTATCAGCTGAGCACTCCAGAGCTGAAAGAGGCACTTCACCCTCCCTAAACACAAGTGAACACATCAGCGGTAAGTCCGCTCTTCTACACCACCCTTTTTAAGTGGAAAGTGCTGGTGATGTTCAGAAGCCCATACTGGTTTTATTGATTTATCAGTAAGCTTGGCAGAATTTGTGGCAGGGTTTTTTTTATCATTTTGAGAGATTAAATTGCTTATTTTTAAGCATTTTATCTTTGCAAGCTTTCATAACTGCAGAAAATACTGGGATGGGAAGGAGTCTGATGATGATTATTTAAGGGCAGTAAACACAGAGATTCCAAAATATAAAGCTTTATGAATGCTGCCTAATTATCTGCAGCTCCAGTTCTGCGACTGCTGGAGCTGGCCGTTTTAACAGAGCTGTAAATACGTGCTTCATGCAGTATTCACTACAACACGTTTTATACACATTAAGATGGGACTCTGGGTTCTCAGGCAACATGTTTCATAGTTTGCCTATCTGTGAATTTCAGTTATTAGTGGAAATTTTTTTTGTCTGTCTGAATGGCAAAACTGATCATCAGCAATGGAGATAATTAGCATTGGAAGGATTAGAATTTTAACAAGAAAGGCATTTAAAAGAAGAGATAATGGCAAACAGGACAGGGAGGGCAAAAGGACTCAGATTATAATGATCACTGCCTTCAAGAGTCAGAAAAGTGGTTCTGTAAATATCCTACCTCTTTGCTCTCCATCCCTGCTCCCTGTGTGTCTCTGAATTTTACAGGCTAACCACTTATGCCATCAGTGCAGAGCCAAAGGAGCTATGGGAGACTAGGTGCATTCCAATGTGCCTTCTGCATCATGGGAGAATTGTCAGCTAGGTTGTTTACAAAGGGCCAGGTTTTCCTGCATGTGTCTTTTGCACACACCTGGCTGGCACTATACATGGCAGCTCCGATGTGCACAGGCAAACATATTTTAGGATATCCATGCATGCACAAATCACAGGATGAAATTCAGGGCTGAACAGAAGACCAGTCTAAGGTGTATTCACCCAAATCTGCAAAACAGGGGTTAAGTGAGATTAAATGGGGTATAATCCTTCCACTGACGCTCTGCCCAGTTTATGCGCCTCCACTGAAGATTGCATAGATACACACCCGCACAAGTTGGATGCTGCCATATTTGAAAGTCTGGCTTAGAGGTCACAAACATCAACCATTCTGCAATAGAGCAGGGAAAAAGCAAAAACTGTTTGCTTCCATTTATCCTAAGCCATCTGGAGGGCCAAACTAGCCTCTGGTGCAAGTTAGAGCAGCCATGGGGCTACTCTAGCTTACACTAGCTGAATGGTCCCTAAAGAATGTTCCATTCACTGGAAGTTAACAGAACACATCAGACTTTTGTCCCCTCTCCAGCTCCCATTTCCTAGCCAAACCAGATACAACTGCTATGCTAATCCCAAGATTTCCCAATGCTGGAAGAATCCTCAGTTTCAGCTTTACAGTAACTTTAAGGTCATTTTGCATTGCAGAGAGGAAGCCCAGAAGTTGTTTTGCTGTTGAGAGTTTAGGAGGCAGAAGAAGCACAATTTGATTTTCAGCTCTCAAGCAGACTTTTCAGCACTGAAAGTCAAACAGCTTCCTTTGATTTTGGCAAACTGAAATTGAATCCTCAGGCAACCTCACCATGGGAGTGTCATGGCACTTTGCTGACTGCAGTGAGGTCCACTCCCCACTTGTGTGAAGCAAAGCAACTGCCATGTCATAAAGTAAAATTTGGTTTTATACGGTGCCCCCAGGCAGGCAAGAAATAGCAAGAATATCCAGAGTTATCTAATTTGTTAAACAAAAATTTGGAAGGTGAGATTAAAACCTCTTGCTGCAGGGCTTAAACCAATCTCTAATAGAGATCAGGATGAGACCTGATGTGGGGGCAGATTATTCCATATCTAGTGAGGGATTTACACTTTCCTCCAAAACATCTGGTGCTGGACAACATTGAAGAAGTCAGACTGGATCTAGCCCAGTATTCTAAGTCCTGTGTTCCTAAGGTGAATAAGATAAGTGCAATAGCTGACTGCAAACCCAGCCATTAATAGCCACTGACTTATCACTCACATGCAGCCTTGGACAATCCAGAATGGCTTTAATAAAAGGGAAGGTTGGCCAGGACACTGAGGTTACCCATGATTCTCTTTGAAGAAAGTCATGGGATCTTTAACTCTAACCCGGTCACCTATCTTAAACAGAGAGGGCTTATGCTTAATAGCTCATCAGTACAATGCCCCCTCTAGGGCTGCGGATGGGGATGGATTGATCTGCATATTTGGCACAAAGGTGTTTGATTTTAGGCCAATGTTTTGTTTATTGGTCAGGAGAGGGATGGAGACACAACTGATGCAGAAAGAGAGAAATTCATTAACATACCCTTCCCCAACAAAAAACCCTGTAGAGTGTAAATTTGCATCATTTTAATATAGTTGCATAATTTATATATAATTATCTGTGTACAGTAACTAAAAACAGGAGTCTTAGAAGCATTCTTGGGAGAGTGTCCTGGGATCCTGAATTTAGTTAGTCTGCATTCTGAGAGCTTTTCCTCTGACTTCTATGATGCACTGCCTTCCTTTGCCAAATGACACCCTGATCGCCTACAAAATCCCCCCTCCCTGAGCCAGCAGGCCAGTGCCATGGAAAGCAAGAGCATGGGTGGGTTACATAATGGAATGAGCCAAAAGTTGGGAGATTCCACTGGGCTGCATTATTCCATCCCCACAGCTGCACTCTCCACATTGCTAGCCAACATCCCAACTTCCCCCTGCCTCCCAGCTTGAGAGGTGATTGAATGAGACCAGTTTGGGCAGGTGCAGGTATGAGCTTACCACCGAACACTTCCACACACAACACGTGATACCAGAAGTGCAGCCTGATGGCGGCAGAGGATGTGGGGGTTGCAGAGTGGGGGGACCCTAGTCTCTGTTTATCAGAAGCTGGGAGTGGGTGACAGAGGATGGGTCACTTGATTGCCTGTTCTGTTCATTCCATCTGAAGCACCTGGTATTGAGCAGAGTCCGAAGACAGGACACTGGGCTAGATGAACCATTGCTCTGATGCAATGGCTGTTCTTATGAATTGATAATACAAGAGAACTAGAGCTAGATAAAGATGAGGGATCAATAGAATAGCAAAAGGCTTGGGTGTAGGGGGAATGCACCCTATTCAAATGATTACACTGATGCCTGATGCAAACTCTTTAGACCTAATGTTCTCAGGCTAAATGTCTAGTCTTAACTGTTGCTGAATATGAGTGTGGGTAGGGCAGGGGAATAGGAGAGTGCCCGGGAAATTTTGATGTCTGTATTAGTGTTTGTGTGGTGACCTTCTAGAGAGATTCGGTGGCTGCCCTGTAACTGAGCAGCAGAGCACTGAAGGAAGCATCAGCAGTATTATACCTCCCTAATGGAGATTTGGCTCTTATTCTGGTATCCGCAGAGCATGTTGGAGTGGTGCCCATGGGCACCACTCCTTAGTCTTAATCTGGACCTGATCCAAATCCCATTGATTTCAATGAACTATATGGATCAGACCCTGGGTTTGTACTCAGTCATTACTCAGGCAACCTTCTATTGGAGTCAGCTTGGCAGAGTAGGGACTGAGTAACATCTCCTCACCAGGGGTGATCGTGCTAACCCTTAGTGCAGAGGGTTTCTCTTATAAAGTATCTAGGGTGACACATGGAGCTGCTGAGATCCCATTGAGCCAGAGCATGGGAAGTGGAAATCCATATAGAGTTGCAATGGTAAGATAATAGCAGTAACTTGCAATGGATCAAACCCCAGTTGCATCAGGCATGATGGACTTAGCAAACCAATTTGGTGTTAACATGTCCTCCTGAGTGGACACCCCTTGGTGAATCCTCAGATTCACCCCAAAATTCCACCAGCACGAACCCACACACTGACATGCATGTCTGTGCTGGGGAATCTTGGCATCCTACTGCACAAAACAAGGGACATCTCCCCCCTTTAATTCCGTAAACTGTTCTCAAAAGGTAAATCTAGACACTGCCATGATAGAAGATGTTGGAATGGATTCTGCTTTTGATAACATCCACCTGTGTCCAGAGCAAGGGCTTTGAAGCCAATGCAGTTACTCTGGATTTATATTTCTGAAAGCAAAATATGGCCCTTTATCTCTGTTAAAGAGCGATCCCTATACAATGCCAAACCTCTTCTCCTGTTTTGTGTCGTATTCCCCATTCTACAACTTTGTCACACGTTATAAAGGCCAGTGAGAGCCGTTTAAGTCATTCAGAGCTTTGCTTTCATATAACTTTTCCCAAACAAGAGCTTCCCAAATGTGAAACGAACAACTGAATTTGTTTGAATGATAATTAAGACTTGACTTTCAGCAGTGCTGAGCACTGTGACACCACTTGAAGTCAACAGGAGCTGCAGGTGCTCAGCAAAAGATTCAGAATGAGAGAGGCCTTAAAAGAAATTGGGGTTCTTACTGTGCTTCAGCCCTGAACACTCAAATGCTTTCCCCACCCTCTATTCTATTGGCTGCAGGTACAAAAATCTGAACTCTCTAGGCAATGCCGTGTCCCTCCAAAGTCACTCAGTAAATCTGGTTTATTAATACACCTCCATTGGCTCATGCGTGGAGAAGTTTAAGGGCAAAATTCCACTCTGGAATGCACAGTGCAGACCCCTGCTTTAATTGCATCTGCTGTGGACCTATGAAGAACATTCTGCATGTGATCTCCTGGCTTCATTCTCATTGGCACTATTAGGCCTGGCCTACAGTCCACAATTGTATCGGAATGTAGCTGTGTTATGTCTAATTAAAACTCAATCCACCCACACAACCAACCTGGTTTTGTCAACTTAAAGGGCTTTAAAACTGGTTTCTGTACTCCTTCCCGGCAAGGGGAGTAGCACTAAAATTGACCTCACTGGTTTGAATATGGAGTACTGTGGATGCAATTTGACAGTATTGGCCTCCAGGAGCTATACCAGAATGCTCCATTGTGACCACTCTGGACAACACTTTCAACTCAGATGCACTAGCTAGGTAGTCAGGAAAAGCCCCGGGAACTTTTGAATTTCATTTCTTACAATCCTAGAATCCCAAAAGAGCTCCAGCATGGATCAAATGGGAGGTACTGGATCTGATTGCAGTATGGGGAGAAGAATCTGTGCAGGCAGAACTCTGGTCAAAAAAACAGAATGCCAATGGGCAGTGGAGACTGGTGGGATAGCTACCTACAGTGCACCGCTCCGAGAATCGATGCTAACCACAGTACTGTGAACATACTCTACCGACTTAATGCGCTTAGTGGGGATCCACACAATCAACTGTATGAAATCTCTTCTGAAGAATTGACTTCTATAAATTCAATATAATTTCGTACTGTAGATATACCCTAGATCTTTGCCCACAACTCCCTAGGATGAAATATGCCCCAACAATCCCATACTGTCTGAGGTATGAATGTGAATGGAATTTTTAGGCAAATTATTTCTAGCATTAAAATGACACAAACTTTCATCTGAATTGGTTTTGACTTTCAGCATGAACGCAACAGGCAAACAAGGAGATAGACGTCTAAATATACACGTTATTTTTCTTACTTGAAAGCAACAGATTTGATCTCGCAAACTAAAGCTCACAAGATATATATTCCTAAGGTATATAGCAACTGACATGACCATGAATAGTCCTGTTGCTAATGTAGGCCTCCAATACAGGTTTATCTTCCTCTTTATTATCTAGAATTTGGATCTCATTGCAGACCTAGTCTATTCTTTGCCTATGAATTACCTGCTGTTGAAAGGTGTTGGCTTGATCACCCAATTGACTGAAGTCTTACTTGGACAGGCCTATATACTCACTTCTGCTGTGTATGAGGAGGAGACCAAACCCATGGAGATGCCACAGCGAGAGGAAGGCAGCTAGGGGGATACATATGCATACTGGCTCTACATAGCAGAGTGGGAAACTGTCATCTAAAACATCCATGTGTCTGAAAAGCTGGTTAGAAAGTGCGTGTCCTGGGAGTGTAGGGTGGGGGAGAAGTCCCATGGTACAGGCATATTCCTTCCCCAAATAGTGAATTTGCCCCAAAATAACATTGGCTATTAACGCTGCTCAGAGTAGCATGATTCTGCTCTAGACTTTACAGTCACCATTGTAGATGGGGGGGCTTAACAAAGCACAGGCAGCTGTGAAGCAGAAAGTAGTGGTAAATCAAGGTAGGCTTAGCTGGTACCATGGTGGGGAAGCTGTTTGGGGAGCCTAGATTTGGAGGCAGGGGCTATCTACAAAGCGCCTGAGATCTACAGAGGTCCTGCTCCATATTCCCATGGATCTTGGCCATTTTCGGCTTTGGAATGTAGTGCATCTCACCCTCTGTCACCTCCCCACCCCCACCCCGTGCGCATATTCTGCCACTCTGCATTTCCGTCAGCCCCCATTCCTCTCCTGATATCCAGGACTCCCCCAGATCTCTAGGGACTGCAGCGATGTTCAGATGCCTGTCCTGCATCTTTAACCATGGGAAGGTTGATATTGGCTGCACAGAACACACACAGTGATGGCACTTCTAGCATGTCTCTCCCTTGACCTGGAGGGGTCACCCTGCCAGAGGCAAGGTAATTCAAGACAGATGACTGATCTATAATTGCTTGTTTCTAAGGAGGAGGGAGTGCTCAGTATGGTGGCGTTGGGGTTTTTTTAGGCGGTAAGGAGCCTGTCCTGCTCCTATTGAAATTCATGTCAAAACTCAGGCCCACTTCAGAAATTGAGCCAATGGCCCAGATTCTCTCTTGCTTTTTGGTCCCCTTTCTGCCACTCTGGGGAGCAGCCAGACCTGGGCAGCTGAGAAGTCCCCTTGTTTAGTGTCCCTGCACCTTCTCCCCTCCAACCTGGGTACCAGAGGAGGTGTCTTGGGCAGGAAGGCCTGCACTGAGGTGGATCCTCAGTTGGGGTCTGACCCCTGCACCTCAGCCTGATCTAACATGGGGACAAGTACCAGAACCAGGAATCCATAACCAGCTGATGCTCCCCTCCTGTCCTGAGCCTCACCTTGGCTTTGCAGATTGTTTTGGTTCTACTTGTTCTGCTATCTTACATTAAATGGCCTTCTGCAATAACTACAGCCACAACAGAACTGAGATCTAAATAGATAGCATTCCTTCAACATGAAATATTAATTATATCCCTGGCTACCTTAGCCAGTGAAATGAATGCTAACCAAGGGAGATCTTAGGTCACCCATTTCTAGTGGTCTATTTTTACATCTTTTCAACTCCTTTTTTTATAATCAGTAGCCAGATATTTTTAGTGCAGCTATGTTCTCAGCTGACCTGAATAGATGCAACTCCATTGAAGTTGATGGAGCTATGCATCTGACCCATCATTTTAAAACCGGTTACACACACACAGTCAGGCCACTCTTCTGTCTCTTATTTTCCTTTACTAAGGAATCTAACCATTCAAAATAACAATCTTACTCCACTCTTCTCCAAAATACATTGCCATTTTCGTAAAGAAGTTTTTTTTTTCCTATGTCCTCTGTTCTATGGTAAGTTGTTAAAAAGCAAACTAAGCATCAGAAAATATTCTGCGCAGTTGGCACTGTGCATCTTAACCCTTTCAACCACTCCAGTTCCCCCTGTGTATTTCCAAGAGTTTCTGTTCACTAAATCAACAACCACAACCACAGGATTGCACAAAACTATTGACTGACTTTAGCACCAGCTCACCGTGGCCACGTGCCAGGATTTCCATATGGCATGAAGTTTTTCTAATGGTCTTTAGTGTTTCACCCCATGGAAAAATAGTAATTAATGGAAAGGATCAAGACTTTCCATTCATCAGTGCTATAGGGTAATTGAACAGCAAAAACTTGTCAGGACATAACTATCCAAGTTTAAAAGGAGGTGCAAGTAGGGAAGGAAAAGCTATTTCATTTTTCAGTGTACTAAAAAAATATTTATGCGGCCTGCCAGGATCTGCATAGCTGTTAGAAAGGTTATATGATAAGGGATCACAGGACAGTCTGATTATCACAAAGGTGGATTCAGAGGCAAATAAGGCAGCTTTTTTTATTTTTGGCTCTCCTGGACATGAACCTCCAAACACTTGAACATGTGAGTAAGATTAGTCACGTGCAGAAGTGTTTGCAGCATCAGAGACATTATTTGTCATCTAGCAGTATGATTTCCATAGCCATTAAGGCTCTGATCCTGCCAGTGCTTGCATGTGTGAGTAACTTTACAGATAGGAGTTCTGAGTGCAATAGAATGAATCAAATTAAAATAGATTCTTAGACCTTAAGGCTAAAAGAGACCATCCTGATAATCTCGTCTGACCTCCTGCATAACACAGGCTGGACAGCCTCATCCAGTCACTCCTGCATCAAGTCCAGTTGCTTATGGTTGAGCTAAAGCAGCTCTTTTAGACAGATCTCCAATTGCCATCAGAATCCATCATGTCCCTATTTAAGTTGTTCCAGTTGTTAGCTATCTTCCTGGGTAACATTTGCACCTTATTTCTAGTCTGAATTTATCTGGCTTCAGCTTCCAGCCATTGGATCTGGTTCTGCTTTGTCTGCTAGATTAAAGAACCCAGATATTAGAAGTTTTCTCCCCAGTTCAATACCTGTAAACCATGATCAAGTCACCTCTTACATTTTTCTATTTTTGGCCTTGATGGTTTTTCCATCAAGCAAAGCATATACATAAATGTTTGCAGGACTGAGGACTAAATTTGACAAACTAAAGTCATGCATATGAGGCAAATTGCTGCAATGGCAATAAATTGTTTCATACCAAATGTATAAATATTTTACCTTTGCATTCTTGACATTCTGTGTAGCTCCATATCGTCACTCCCTCTAAATCCTTTAGCAAAGGGATTGTTTTCAATCTTTAACTGGGTGATCTGAAGGAAGGAACCAGAAGTGGTTTATCGTGAGCATTTCATTCCTACGCCAAAGAATTGGGCATTACAAATCAAGCTTCTTAGAATTAGAAATCTGAGCTGACAAGAAATCCTTAGTCAACAACCCCTCTTTCTTAAGCTTTATTGTGCAACCTTTATGATGAAATTAAGTGAAGACCCTTACAGGAGTAAGGGTTTACCAGAATTAGTCCTTTCTCAGATGACAATTACTTTGTATTTGGATTTAAGGTCATTTATATTGTGGTAGCACTGAGAGAACTCAACAAGATTATGGACCCATTTTTCTAAACATCTATTATTCGTATTATGTCTGCTCAGACATAACTGATGTGAACAGAAATTTTCCCCTTCTTATCAATCAGCAGATACCCACAGTGCCTTTCATCTTAGGGCTTGTGTACATGGTGTGGGGGTTGAATTCTAAAGCACACTCACATGATGTGCACTAACTGGTCTGTAGACCTTTCTGGAGTGCACAAAGAGTTTCCCACTGCGTATTACTGTAGCACTTCACAAAGCTGGGTAATATCCCCATTTTATAATTGAGGAAACTGGCACTTTTTGCTCAAGGCAACACAGCCTGACAGCAGCTGATAT
Source organism: Dermatemys mawii (assembly GCA_007922305.1). Classification (NCBI taxonomy): domain Eukaryota; kingdom Metazoa; phylum Chordata; order Testudines; family Dermatemydidae; genus Dermatemys; species Dermatemys mawii. The sequence goes on from ML677361.1 coordinate 778,142, forward strand.
AAAAACAGTCTAGGTCTCCTAGTTCTCTGCATTCTGCTCTTGCCACTAGACTAATATAGACACTCTTGCTGAAGCTGGATAATTGCATAGATCCTTATTCTGTACTTGTTTAACTTTATGCATGTGAACAGTCATTCCACTTGAGTCCTGTAGGACTTGTCATGTGTACAAAGCTAAACAGGTGCATAAGTCTTTGCAAGGTCACAACTTTTGCAAGAATCTATGGATGAAATCCAGGCTCTATTAAAGTCAGTGGCCAAACTTCCATTGTTTCCTTGTATTCTGCAACACCATGCCCACGTGAATAGTTCTTACTTGCTAAACACAATGGGGATAGTTGCTTGAGTGAGTGAAGTCCTTTAGTATGTTGGGTTTATGATGCTGGTACCAAAACACACACATTCTCACTCAAAACTTCCATGAAAATATTAGAGCCCTGCAGTGCAAACGCTTAGGTATGTGAGTCAGTCATCCCACAGCCTTCAGTGGGACTGTTCACATGAGCAGTGATTGATGTGTGTTCATAGATTTAGGCCCCAAGAGAAGTTTAGGTCTCTCAGTGTATTCTTTTTTAAAAAAAACCCTTGTTACAAGCCTGATGTAATGCCCACTGGGGTCAAATGGAGCCTTTCTATTGACTAGAGGGGTTTGAATCCGGTCCTAGCTCTTCAATTCATTAAAAGCATCCTTTACAGGAAGCTGTGCTTTTTTTAAAGAAAGAGTCTGATCAGAATACTTGTTAGACTAAAATGAGCCAAACTCGTCAACACTTTTCTGAAGTGAGAGTAAATGAACAGATGTAAATTAACTTCTTCTGACCCCGTTTTGACTTAATGAAAATCCATCTAATTGCCACTGATTTGATGATTTTTTTTTTCTTTTTTCGCTTTAAGTGAGTTAGTCAATTGCATCCTCTATGGGAGTTGCCTTTTTCAAAAAGTCAGACAGAATGCCCAGGACAGCATTATACAATATGGATGCAATAAAAATACAGGGCTTTAAATACTGTATTAGTTTTGTAAGGTGTGTGTGTGTGGGGGGGGGGGGGATTTTAACTGAAGGAAACTGATGTCAAGTTCTCACCTGACCTATAGACTCATCTTTGCTTTACCACTTCTCTATTACGATAAATTAGGCGCAAGTACTTCTGAACAGAGTTTCTGGAAGGAGCTTGCATATAAAGGGTCACCTTTAAAACTATGTCCATAATAACATTTAATTTATGACATTTGAGAGAGAATGGAAGTATATGTAAAGATTTATATATTCATATTTCATAAATGTACAGTTTTAGGTATATTTAGTGCTGCCTATTAAGGTTGCCCAACACTTCTCATTATAAAACCCTATTTTCAGTTGGTTTTACCTTTACCAGACTTTAACTGTTAGACCTTTGCCATGCCACTGTCTTTCTCAGGCTGATTTTTTTTTTTAATAGTTTCAGCCAACAGAATGCAGCCATTTTTAAAAACAAAGGTAGGGTAGGGATAACATGTTCTGCCCATCTTTTTTTTAAAACACCTGGAGATCTCGTCTCTGAAATGCTAACCTCTCTGTATTTTGGAGAAGGGTTTTCAAATTCTGCAAAGGGGCATCCTTTGACAGGGAGATGCCTTTTTCTGTCCCTCTGAACATCTGCCCAAATGTGGTCCAGTTATAATCCTTTAATGAACATGTGCAAACTGCATTGTTCCAGAGACTTTTTTTTCAATTTAACAGCGCAAATCTGAAGTTTCCATCCACACTGACAATACTTCATCCAAGCGAACTCTGTAAATATCTACACTACAATGTAGCTCTCACCCAGGTAACTTGCCCACTCCCCTGACTTAACTCCTCCTCTGTGAGAGGCATCACACTTAAGTGGATATTGTTAGGTCGACGGTGTCAATGCAGACATTGCATTGCTTTGCTTACGTTGACTGTTGTTGGCTTTCAGAAGCTGTCCCCGAATGCCCCACCTTGCCAGTTAAATCGGTGTAAGCGCTCCTGGGGAAGAACCTCCATCCCCAACCCAAGAAGTCTAGTGTAGACATACAAGAGCAGCTTATTGTGTTGTCTGTATGTTGAGGTAACTGAAGTCGGCTTAATTTTGTAGTGTAAACTTGTCCTGAGTATTTTCTAGTCTAGAATTACAGGGGCTGAGCTGGCCACTTCCTGTAATGGCTGTTCACAACTGCTCCAGGTCAGGGTGAGGCTGGGCACTGGAACGGTGTCTTTCCTGTGCCCTGTGGCACCCCTGCTGGTACCCAGGCAGCACAGAGAGGAGAAATCCTAGACCTGGGGGAGGGAAATAAGTCTATTGGGATAAGAATCTGATGGCCCTGCAATGGCAGGGAGTGGGAGGCAGACTGAGACTGGCTGAGCGAGACCATGGAGTGAGTGAGAGAAAAGAGATGGGGACTGGGATTAGGAACTTGTTGGGAGATGGGAGGGTTGCAGAGGGAGGGGAGACAGATCTGACAAGAAATTAGGGTGTGGAAAAGCAACTGATACTAGCTGGGCAATAAGATTGGGATGAACAGCCAGGAATGGGGCAGGGGACAAGTTGTGGGAGGTGGGAACTGGGTCTGGCTAGACAAGAGGATTGGGATAGGGATGAGTTACCTGAGAGGAGACTTGGGAGTAGGTAGGTGAGAAGACTGGGATAAGGAACTGGAAGAGGGGAAGAGACAGGACTGGGACAGGTTGAGGAGAGGGAGTCGGAAGGGGGGAAGAGACAGGACTGGGACAGGTTGGAGGGGAGGGGATCAAGCAGAGTTTGTACTCAATAGAGCTCACTCCCCTCCCACGCCCAAAATGGAACCCAAAATTTGAGTCTTACCATTCCTCTGCTGTTGGCAAGTATCTATGAATCTGCGGGTAAAATGTCATCCCCTTCCAGTGCTGGTCCCCATAGAGGATGATAGCCTACTAAGACCCCAAAACAAGGACTGTCCCTATAAAATCAGGACATCTGGTCACTGTGGTAGAGCAAAAGGTTTCAAGCTTGGTGAGGAACTGTATGATCACATGGCTTTGTTCAGAATGCACAAGATGTATGGTGCTCTGGGGATGAATCAGGGTTGTGAAAGACGGGGCTGTTGTCTGTAGGACCCCTGCCTCATTTGTAGCAGAAGTTGAATGGTGGGTAATAAAGGAGGCAAGAGATCACAAGAAGCATAAGGATGGCCTCCTAGTCATGGTGGTTGAAATCTTTCTTGGAGAGCTGGAGTCTATCCCTGCCTTTGCCACAGAGTTTCTGTGTGATGCTGGGCAAGTCACTTAAACAAGTGATCACTAGTTGTGTGTTCTTCACTTTCTGGGTGCCTGACTTGACTCCCTGGAGTTGGAGTGCAGAATTGCTGAGCTTTGAACTTATCAAATGCTTTATAATGCTAAGGACTCTGAAAAACCAGGTCCCAGACATCTCAAATTGGACATCCAGAATCGGTGAACATCTCTCTCTGTCTCCACTCCTGATCCCAAAAATGGGGATAATACGAACCCATCACCTCACAGGAGTGTTGTGAAGCTAGATAAATGTTTCTAAAGCAGTCAGACATTGTAGTGATGAGTGCCATAGACTACCTGAGAAAATTAGTCTTCAGAGCTAGATGTGAACAGTGTGCAGTAAATAAGGCCTAGGGCCATATACTGAACAATTAGAAACAAAATATTGAATAGCTGCTCACAACTGACCACCATCCATCATGTGTGTTGAAAGAGGCAGGGGCCTGGTGGGAAAAAATAGTATGCGATCATGCAATTGAAGACTGCACAACAATGCCTACACATTAGTATTGCTGGGGCAACCTTCATACTAGCACTTCCTAACCTCTGAGTGTTTGACTTCGTGAAGCTTGCGATGTGCTTTTAATAGAGGTTTTTGAGTAGAATATCTATAAAGTGAAAATCGATATAAACCCTTGTGACACATTTGGTCCATCTTGGCAATGACCCGTGTGACTACACGCTGTTACAGCGTATGCTTGTATATTGTCCTCTGCACATTTAGGTGCGCTGTAGCACAGCTGGCTATGTGCTGTCGTCTTAGCTAGGGCTGCTCTTTCCTAGTGTTGTACTTTAAAGGATCCGGGCTATAAAGCATGTTAAATGACGGACAAAAAATCAGCATAAAACCGGATATCCTGACGAGGGGAAAGCCAATCTAAAGCCCAAGTCCAGCTAGGGGGGGCAGTAGGTTGTAAAAATTAATGAGAATAATTGTTGTGAATTCTTGCTTTGGAAAGAACCCTCACGAGGGCAGAACTTTAATTATTTCTGTCTATTAGGGTTCATTTCCTGGTCCTAACCAGAGAGCTAGTACCTAATAAATATGAGCGAGCAACACAATGATTTAAGCTGCAGCGAGCTAGTCCTTAACTGCAGGGGAAGTTTTAATATTTGGGAATCAACCGGCTTGCATGCCTCCATTGTGCAAACGGCAAGGAAATGAAATGTATGTGTGACCTAGTTTAACGGTAAATATTTCTGGGGTGAGGGTAGGAGTTAGGGGGGAGCGGGAAGGGTCTCTGGGCTGCTGACAACCGCACTGAAAACCTGAAACTTTCTTCATGGCTTCACCCTCCCTTAATGGAGCTGGGGGGGAGTGGATCGAGTTTTTCAATATCTTTTCTGGCTGCCTAAAATATCAGGGGAAATAAACACCGAATCCAGGGGGGAATGCAGCGGTGGAAGGAAAATAAATCCACGGATCTGAAATCAGTCGCGTCTCTCGATCGCCTATATAAACCCATTGGCTCTCTCCGATATGCCTATAGATGCACAGCGAAAAGAATCAAGGCTCCTCGAAACCCCTTTACAACCAAGCCGGGAATGAATTTGCACCTTCGTTCTGACAATGTGTGTATGGGAGTGGGTGCGGAATGTACGTGTAAACCGGTGTGACTCTGGTGTAGCTGTTTCGAGTGGGAGTGAGCAAAGACCTAGGTTGAGAATAAATATCTTCACCATTGGGTCTTTGATTGCTCAATCCGCGGCTCATCCGCGAGGTAAATCAGTCCCCAGCGTGAACGAAATGTCCCCACGTTTCCACCGAGCCTTTCTTTACCTCGCTTGAGTAAGAGGAATATAAACGGTTCCAGTCCGCAGCCACACAGAGCACTCAAATATCCGCTAGCGCGGGGGCTCGGAAAACTGGCTCTTACTACAATGGGGCAGTCTACAGACTTTATTCCCTTCCCTGGAGGGAGATGCCATTGCGGATAGATCATTACATAGCTTATATAATTTCTCAATTGGGTCTTTATCCCGGGCTTAGAGCTAGTTAGTTGGCCCTGAACGGTTCCATGAATTCGTGGGACTGCAGAAAGGGGATACGCCCAAATGGGTAAGAGGTGTTTCCAGGCTGACACAGACACGGGAGTCCTGTCTTATCAACCAAATACAGCCAGCTTGCAAGCCAATATCCCTCCCTCCCTTGGAAAGTTTACCCAAGACGCTTCTTGCTTCTACAAAGAGCAGGTAAAGACTAAGACCTCAAAAGCGGAGTTTGGTTTCCTATAGGAAACCAATATTCAAGTGGTTATTCTGTCCTTTTTATTACCATCCCTTCTATTATTTATATATATTAAATAGGTGAGCCCATCAACCAGAAGTTAAACCAGATTTTATAGCATCCACAGCGGGGTTATAATTTAAGCCATAAATTGGCCAAGACTCAATTTGGCTTCAGTTTGCTAGCAGTGATTGTTCGGTCAGTGCCAACATCTCCCGTTCTTAATGGCTTGAGGCTATTTTCTTTCTCTCCCTGGTGCCAGTGAGAGGCTGTTTCTTCACAACCCTATCTCTGGTTTTGCCTCTAATGGGCTGATGGAGATACCTACGAGACTGAGAAAGTGAAACCTGGGTAAAGTGCTTGAGGCGTTTTATAGCCACATCTCCAGGAAAACATCCATAATTTATCCGGAGCAGTGAAGTGACGCGTTCTTGGTTTGATATTAACCACATGATTGAACTTTTTTAAAAACACAATGAAGCCATTCTACACGTCCAGCAGTGTAATTAAAAGCCCTCGCCCTGACTTGTAAACAGTTTATGAAGGATTTTTTTAAAAAAGGGGGGATTTAAAATTCAATTTTACCTTAACTTGACCTCCCTGCTTTTGAAAGTAATTTGTTCGCCTCTAGTCTGATACTGCTCTCTTGCCACGAGTTTATATTTGCATTAGTAATTAAGGATTATGTGGCTCCAGATAAAGGATCCACACAGCCACTAACCCTCTATAAGTGGTCTAACCTGATTGCTATTTAAAGTTATTCCCCTCGCTCTCAAAAATAATCTTTGATCTGTTTTTCACCTTTTTGTCATCCCCACCCCTTTTTTAAATATCTTCCATTCATTTTTCCTGCTATCATTCTGCTAGGATCACTTCACCCGCAGGAAACACGGGCCAGGTGCCACTGCTGGAAAACTTCTTTTTTTTTCAGGAATTGACTCTCTAAAGGCAAAAAAACAGGGCCGGGTCGCTTTCCCTTCAAGAGGGCAGGGGGGCGAAACGTTTAGTCCAAATAACACCCTGCGGCCGAGCCAACAGGAGACGCACAAAGTGTGAACGTTGTACGGGGGGTTCACACGTATAAATACGCGCGTGTGTACATCAGGGTGACGGAACGTGTGTGCTTGTATTGTGCGGGTGTGCCCGCAGCCCTTGCGCTCCTATAGAGACATGCGGCTTCTCTGGGACTCTTCCCACTCCCGCAAACCCGCCTCCCTTGACTTCCCGACGGAACTTAGTTGCGTGGCTTGAACCTCATCTGCCTTGCTCAATCCTATCTTTACACAGTATCGCCAGGAATCCCCCCAAGGAACAGTGCACCCCCGCCTGGGGTGGAAAGGGAGATGGGGTGTACGTGAGATTCTTGGGGGGGAGAAAGGGGATCTATGGGTGACGGCTGTGGAGGAAAATGCTACATCTGTGAGTGGCGAAGCCTCTGCCCCGCCACTCGGACTCTTCCCACCTCTCCTCGGTACCTTGTGGTTTTGGTAGGAAGTCACGGCGATGAAAGCCGTCTCCGGGAAGACGTGGGTGCAGAAGGCTGTGTTTTTGGAGCCGAATCCGTTATTCTCGTCCGCTTTCACGATATGGAGCCTGGGCTGGTATTTGTGCATGGAGTTCAGGATGATCTTGAAAAGAGAGACACACAACGGGGGGTGTCAAGCAGCGAGGCCTAGATGCTCCCCTACAGGGTTTTGGGGAACAGGGGGTTCGCTTGGGCAAGGGACGCCCGAGGAGACCAAGCGAGCTGGTTTGATCATTCATAGACTTCACGTCCCTCTACAAACGCGTGGAGTTTTTTTCTTGCATCTTTATGGGTTTCTGGGAGTAGAACTAGTTAGACTTACTCTTTTAGGAACAAAGCAGGCCTTCTCCTCTACTGAACGCCGGCCCCCTGACACGGGAAGCAGAAATGAGCAGTGGGGCTATTTTCCACCAGGAATATAAAAATTCATTTCAACAAAGACTCTCCAACCAGCCTGGCCGTAAACCAGGTTCCTCGCTCAGCATGATCTTGCAATAGCATCACTGTAAAGAACTTAAGGGCCGGGGGTGTGCCGGGGTCTAACATCCATATTTACATTTCATAATAGCCGCGCCCCCCCCCCCCGTTCTCCCGGGTGCACTGTAATGACCCTCAATTGCAGCATTTGGCTCGCGGGTTCTGGAGCTCGGGGAAGAGTTAGTCTCCTGGTTTATTTTGACTGCCTCAGCATGACACTGATTGCTGGGCTAGTCACATCTGTTGGGGCTGGGTGGAGTCGGGTAGGAAATCCGCCCCATCCGAAATGACGGGAGAGAATTCCTGGGGCTCGTAAGTTATTCATTGCTCAGATTGTGGGAAAGGTCTGAAATGAGGACCCAGGGGGCGGGATCACTAAACTGGATTTCCCTTAAGTGCCTTCTGCAAGGATGAAGCTGTCTCGGTGATGGCTCTGGAGGGGGCTCTTTAGCAGGGTTGGAAATGACGGTGGAAGGGGAGCAGTTGCCCCCACACCGTGTGTGTGAGAGAGTGTAAATTTTTTAAGCCAACAGCCTGAAGGTAGCGCTCGCCTCTCCCTTGGCATGTTTCTGTTTCTTTGACTCTCCTATTTGCCCCCTTTTTAATCTTGTCCCCTCTTTAAAATTTAGAGCTGGCGGGCATGGTTTGAATCGTCCAACCGCCCCCAACTCTTTTGAGAAAGAATATTTTCAAAAAAATTTGGAGGATATTTTTTTTCCCGGAAGATCCGCAAACTTTTCCCAAGAACAATCTGGGGAGGGGGGAGTTGGAATCGCTATTTTCCCAATTGTTTCTAGGTACAAAAATCAGTACTTGGCCCAGCTGTTAACAAGTGTCAAACTAAGAGGCTGGCTCCTGGTTTGAATACACAGCGGTGCTGAGCTGGGCAGGCCCCCATTACAGGTTCCTCCTGATTTCTTTCTCCCAAGTGCTAAACATGCTCTTCAATGGCTCACCCTAGTCATCACCAGATGTCCCGATTTTATAGGGACAGTCCCAATAGTTGGGGCTTTTTCTTATATAGGCTCCTATTATCCCCCATCCAGATTTTTCACACTTGCTGTCTGGTCACCCAAGCGATTTTCCTAACCCAGCCACCCATCTTTACCTAGACATCTCTGGCTGCCACCAGAAAACCAGATCTTGTCTCTTTTAAAAGCTTGGCATTCAACTGGGGTTAATCCTGGAAGAAAAGATTCTCTCTCTCCGTCTCTCTCTCTCTCTCCCCCCCCCCTCCCCCTCCTTTGCCCTTCCTTGGGTTGCAGTCTGTAATGATGATGACTGCCGCAAACCTCGGCGACAGACAGACGCAGTCTGTCCCGCCAGCCCTGGCCCCTGCAAGTCATCTTTGCCTTCCAGGCCCCCGCATCCTGGGACTTTAGCCAAATTGCTTTGACATCCCGGTAAGCCGTGGACATCCACGGTGAACGATCTAATGGTTTTTAATTTCATTACAGCGACTCTAATTGAGGGATCGCTGGTGCCGCTTCTCCTCCGAAGTCCCTATTGTTGAGCCAGGCCTTAGGTTTGTTTAAAGGGACTTTTTCAGGGCGCCGCCTGCTCGCAGCATGGAGTAAAATGGATGCTGGCCTCTTATTTCCCAGGCATCTCATATCAGTCCCCGGCCGCCGCCCCCTTCCTTCCCTAAAACTTTCTTTGACGCCTAGGTCCTGGGGGTGGGGGAGTTGCTGGTGGGATCTAAGCCTCCAAACCCAGGACAAGATGTACTGGGCACGAATTACTCTCTCTCCTGGAGCCTGGGAAGGAATCTCCATTCCTGGAAGGGACGTTACTCTCCTCATGCTGAATGAAGACTCATAAGGAGATCCTGTGCCCTATTTCTTGGAGGTGGGCGGGACAGATAAACCAGAGAACGATTCAAAGGGGGGAAAGGAGGGTTAGATGAGGTTGGGATCTCACATCCACCTCCCAGTTCCTTAGTAATTGTGCTAGCCATTTGCATTAGTAAGGCCGTGGAGAATTCTTTCCATGCGTGGAAGCCACGAGTGGACGGAGGATATTCGTGGCACCAGATTTGTCTTTTAAGAAGAGCGAAGTATTGAAAAGAGACTGGAAAATACAGTCTTGGCAACTAGACCCTCTCGTCTCAATATAAATGTTTTTGTTCAAAGGAAGACGTTTGAAAAATGGCTGGTCCTGGCTGGGCAATTCACACGCGCCTGCGTGCCTGACCCTGCACAGACAGGTCTTGTAGAGAGCATTTGTGTAGGAGGTTTCTCCCCCGCTTGTTTTTTTGGAACCTGTTTCCATTTTGAATGGGAGACCCCGAAACACGATGTCGTATTTCCTTGAAAAATTAGGCCTGATTTTTACCTTGAACCCAATTCATAGAGGCATCAAGCAGATTTTAAAGTGCTAAGTCCCCCCACATGAGGTTAAAACGGGGCAGCTAAATAGTTCCTCACGGGCCAGCCTGGTTTTAAGATTACTGTCCGTCCATACAGCTAAACAGCCAATGTCCAAGAAGGTCGAGAATAAACATGAATTTAGACTTATCCATCCTCCCACCGACCACAACCACAAAAGACCTTTCCAGCCCTCTAACCCTAGGAATGACCCCGACTTCCCTGGGCCGGCAGACCTTGCAAATGTACAACACCACCCCATACACAATCGGCACCGCGGGGCGGCATGTACCCAGAGGTTAAAGCGGGTACCCAGGACACCAGGGGCAGAGAGAGGTTCTGGTGTGTGAGAGAGAATCATAAAAACGGGACCTCTGCAGGTTATCTGCTCCAGTCACCTGCTCTGATGTAGGCTGTGGGGGAGGGGGAGAAAGGGGTGTGTATGTGAACATGCGTTTGTTTTTTTTGCTTCGTACATTGCTACAGAAACGACCATGCGGCTTATGTTAAAGGCTAATCAAATCCATGGCCTGTCTTCCCCCGCTGCATGAGCCCCTTACATTACAGCCTCCTCAGCCTCGCATCTGGCCCAGCTAGGATTGCTCAAGGTTTTCCTTTTCCTACGACTTGCGCTCGGCTGCGTCTCTAACCAGGCCTGAAGGCTGCGCTTTGTAGTGTCCTAGCTCAGCTGCCCCGTTACTGGGACACCACCCGGGCCGGGCCGGCACTTTACCACGTTTCACAAAGAGACGCGCAATCATTTTTTAGATTTCACCAAGCATCAGCCCTCCACACACACACACATACACACACACACACCCCTACCATGTGTCTTAGAGGAATGTCTGAAAGTGCAGCGCAACAGCTCAATTACAGCCAACTGTTGACAACAGTCCTAGGCCTTTGTCAACCACCAGCGAGCACCGAGAGCCCTTTGGTGGAATGAATCCCAATGTCATGTTATGAAAGATCTGTCCCAGGTAGTCCCCTCCGCCCCGCCCCCAGGTCAGGGCCCAAAGCTGGTTGATGTTTGTTGCCCTCCCGGGCTTTGGGCTCCCTTCAGCCCCGCGGGCGCAGAGAGCGGAGGGCGCCCCCGCGCGGCGGTACTCACATGGCCGAAGGGGTCCAGGTGATTGTTGGTGAGCTTGAGTTTTTGGAAAGACACCAGCTGCCTCATCCAGTGCGCCCCCGTGGCGGGTGAGTCCGGGTGGACGTAGAGCCGGCCGGGCATAGCCGGCTCCGCCTTCCCCGTCACGGACCTAAAGCGAAGGGAGGCAAAGTCAGTTTAGCCCCCGGGGCCCGCGGCAGACCCACGCACCGCCCCGGTTCCCCATCCCGGATCGGGAGGGGATGGGCCCGTGTCCGTCCGTCCAGCGAGCGCCTTGGGTCTGTTTCGAAGGACGGGGCCCTTGGGCGGTCGCATCGCCTATTTGTTTTTTAGGGGAAGGAGACCCCGACACACACACGGCGCTGGAAATTAACTGAGAGTTTTGACACATTTTCCCTTGGCTTTTCCCGCCTCCTTCCCCGCCCCCCTCGCCCCAAATACCGAAGAAAAGACCGTGTGGCAATTCCTAACCATCATCTTCCTGGCGATTTTCTGTCTTAACCGCAGGTCAGTCGTTTGCCCCACGATAACCAATAGGAGATTCAAGTTATTAGCTAATTAAAATGTTGTATCTCCCCCCTTAAAGAGTTTGACTGGCAAACCGGAGTTATCTAGGAAGAGTCTGCAAACACCCCCCCTCCCCCCCCCACACACACATCTCTTCCTTTGTTAGCTTATTAATAGCACCGGCTGGCAGCTAACAGGTATTTTTCAGCACATTTGACCTAGGTTTTGCTAACTGTGCAAGCCAGACACAGAGATTCCCTCCTCTCTCTGCCCCTCTCCCGTCCCCCCAGGCAGGCATACCATTTATTATCTGCAAATTTGTATCTGTGATCATCAGCCGGTACAATATCCATGAGCAGGATGTACTTCGTTTTTGGATTGAGCCCAGTGACCTTCACTTTGTAACTGGGGAACATGCGCCTAAAAAAATTAAACAAATAAACATAAATATAGAGACGAGAACATGACAAGAGGAGCGCAACTGCGAGGGGATTATAGGCGAGGGCAATTCAGCAATATTAAACGAGAAACCGTTCCGCACCCACCAAACACACACACAAAACAAAACTTTCCCTGTACTGTCCAACCGGGACTTTTTTCTTTCTGCTGTGTATTGCTCCGCTGTTATAGTTCCTATCTCAGGCAAAATAGTTAATTCATTAAAGTTACGAGGGTATTTTTTTATTCTTCTTTTTGTCTGTAATCAATCCAGTAGTTCAATTCTTCATTCTTTTACAATACAAGAGTATCTAATCTCTTTCGGGGATAGTTATATTTATATCCCTACAAAGAATAAATTACACTCATGTAAATATTAGCCATTACTGTCTCATGCTTTTTGCTAAAATATTGGCCTTTTAATAAAACACATGCTCGTACATATATTTGTGTGCACATGTATGAAATGTTATATACACACGTACATAGGATATGTGTACATGTATGTACATAAACACACTTGGCAAATATTTTGAATCATGCAAACACCCTTGAAAATGTGACTTTTAGAAATATTTTCCTTTACTACAAGCCATATTATTTTGCTTTGAGTTTTCCCAGTATTTAGAAATAAGCATATAAAACTGTGTCCTCTAATTAAAAAAAACCCTTAAACTTACTTATTTCTGAAATTATATTTGCTTTCACGTCTTTGCAATATGAAATTAGGCGTATTTTCTAGTTCAGGCTGAGTGATTTGAAAACCAGGCAATAAGAAAGCTATACAGACCAAAATTACTAATCAATAATATAAAAAACTGATATTTAATATTTTGAAGGAAAAGGAAAAATATCTGAACAATGAACTATAGCTATATCCCTAAATATATAACTAACAAAATATGACAAACATAATTTATACAATAATAAAAATAGAGTGTTACAGAAATAGCGAAAACTATCTGGTTTATTCTGCAATTACTCCCATAGAAGCTCTGTGTTAAGCTTCACTGCTACTCATACGAGACTTTTATCCACGCCTGCACTGGAATTTTATGCAAGGTGTTTTATTTTTCTCTTCACGGCTCTGTATACTCGGATCAATTGCAAGGCAACTTATTCCTGGCATTTTGAAACAAGCTGATGCGCTGCTGATCATTTCACAGCATTGGAGTCTATAGTCTATTTGCTCCTTTCCCTTTTCTCAGTAGGACAATTAATTTAGCCAACTCTGTTCTGTGCAAACCATCGTCCCTAATGGTTCTAGAGAGCTCCAGCCCTTTGTTTATATCCTGTCCCTTTATTTGTGGAATATTCTCCTTTTAAAACGATACCATTTTTTCAACAATAGATATGTTCAAAGGGAAGCCGAGCCGTTAGCAGATCTATTTGTTATCCACTGCAAAACTTTTATAGTTTTGTTTCTCTGTCTAGAGTTTGGGAGACCACAACGAGCACTGTTTAGCAGAACAGAAATGCAGGTTGGACTCTAGATAGTTTGCAGTGTAAATAGAATTTTGAACTATTACTATTTTTCTGTCTGGTGACTTTTTTTTCCTGTCTCCAACGAACCCCTGTCTGGGATGATGGCATGAACATAGTTCAATTTAATATAAGAAGGGAAATAATACATTTCCAGTCACCGGTGTTAGCTGATGAGTCTCAATCGATCAGCAATTCCTCTTCTCCTTAACTTTCATTTCAGTGCTTCTTCAGCAAACGGGGCCCCAACACATTCATATCAAGAGAAATGGTAAATTGCACCAAATGCACTTAAAAAAGGTTGGGTTTTATTAAGTGATTAGATTTACCAGGCCAACCATGGAAGTGATTCTCTCTCTCTCTCTCTCTCTCTCTCTCTGTACATACACTTAGATTTGCAAACCTTATGTTATTCTACACAGAGACATAAACAATATTTCAGGATCATATATACTTTTTAACGGAATGACTGGGAGATGTCTCTGTATGTGTGTACTTGCCTAGAGGTGAGCACAAAATGAAATGTCTAGAAGCAGAACCGTTTCCAAATATTTAACTACTCCTTGTATTAAAAAAAAAAATCAAATCGTCTACCGAGTTGTATTAGGTGAAACAATGTACGATTCTGGCCAATTGATCGCAACCAGCATGAGTTTGGAAATACTCCAGTGAACTGGATTAAGGAGAACCCTGTACTGGTTAAATAAGAAGCCAGAAGAAACAAATCTTTTTAATATACACTGTATTGGAGGCCTCCCTCTAAAACCATCCCAACCAGCCTTTCTCTCTGATCTACTCAGAATCCTTCAGATACCGCTCGAAAAATGCCTCCACATTTCTGTAGCTTCAATTAGGCAATAATCTTATTTTATTTCTTCCTGTTTCTTTTCATTCTGTTTTGCGAAAAAGCCTCGGTAACTCATAATGATTTAGACTGTACATAGCTTTAAAATGAACTTTTGACTCTCACATGATACGTGTCATACATAAGGCACACACACAAATAGACAAATATATCGGGGGGTGTACTGTGTGTCTTAGGAGAGATGTTCATTAAAAGTTGCTTTTCAATCTCTGTATACACACACGGATGTGTGTATTTGTACATAAACGTGTGTACATAATACACGTGTGTATACAATATATATATATATATTCATTTTTAAAAAGAGAAGCATGCGATCTTTTATTAACCTTACCTTCCAGCTTTTGTTATAATCATTTCTGTCCCCACTTCGTGAAATTTCAGCCACAGTTCTCGTTCGTGTAAAAACACTTTGATCCCCTCCATGCCCTGCGAAGAAACAAGTTAATGAGTGAACCCAGGAGACGACGAGCTCCCAGCTTTCCAAGAGCGGGGGGGAAACAGGAGCCCCAGAAGAGGGATTGAACTTTGGCATGTCCGCACCGAGAGCTTCTGCTTTCTATATCGTCCTAACTGACGTGACATTCAGAGACTGTAACTCCCAGCCCAGCGCACAGGAATGATTCATTGAAGGGAAATCTCCAGGAAAGAAAAAATTTCAAAGAAGCTGTTGCAAAGCTTTGCGGCGAGGAGCCGGATTTCTGCCACCACCCGCTTTCCTAGGAGAAGTTTGTAGCCTTTTGATAGGGGGCTGGAGATAGGCCCGGGGCCAAATGCATCAAAATAGACCGTGCGGCTAGGACCAGAAAAGGGGCGAGTTCGCTAGAAGGAAAATGAGCCTGGACAGAGGCGAGTCGAAGAAAGAAAGAGAATAAAACACCGGCTGCAAAGCCGGAGAGGTGCCCCGCACCCTTCCAATGCCCAGATCCTCCTCTCGTGTAAACGGGCCCTAGCTCCAGCACAGACAAGGCTTAGCACCAGCCCCATATATGTATATAGTGTGCAGTGGATACACTATTGACCACAGAGCGCCACCTCCCCCCCCCCAAAAAACCCCACTGCACCAGGAAAGAAGGATCGGGCCTCAAAATCGGTCCCCCCGGTCACATGCGTCTATAAGATAGCTAGATAGATATATTGTATGTCAAAACAAATAATCTTATGGCATTTCATGTTTTTTTTTAAAAAAAAATCCACATCTTCCACTATGGTTTTTGCGCGCCCCTATTTAGATCCATCCTTCACATTTAGTTTGTAATATCCCCCCTCCTTTGTTCATCCGACACTAATAATATCCCTTTCCTAGACATACCTGAGCTGAAATCACAGCGCTACATGAAACACGTATTCAAGGCTCCCTTTGGCTCGGCGACCCCCTCCGCCGGGTGGGGCTTTGTTTTCATTGCAAGGAAGGGGACCAGTCGCTCCGTCCCCGGCCTTCACAGAAACTGCCCTGCCCCGAATGGGCTGGTTTGAGGCGAACAGGGGTTTGTTCTAGTCCACCCGAGCCCAGTCCCTGGGGTAGGCTGTAGTTTAAAAGGCCAAAACTGGGCCGCCGGCGCCCTGGCCTACTTTCCCCTTAAACAGTTGGGTTCAAAGGCAGGGCGACCCGCTAAGATCAGTCCAGCGCCGGGCGCATGCCGGGGAGTCTCAAACGGGATGAGGGGCGCCCCTTGCTAGCAACACGGGGAGGGCACCTTACTTCTCCAGTGCCCCCCAAACCCTTCGGCTTAAGGAGGAAAGGTGGGGAGTCGAGGGAGGCACTGAAATACGCCTGGCTGTGTGGATGTGTGTGCATTGTGGATGTGTGTGTGTGTCTTTGTCGACGTTAATGTCTGTGTGTGTGTCTGTGTGTTTGTATAGAGATGGGTGTTGTGCTGGTCATTCCCACAACTAATTGCTATTACAGCAGTTGGGGCTGGTATAATCTGACCTAACTCGTCACTTGACCCTGGGTGCCTGGAATTACCCACCTCTACCGCGCAGAAACCCAGACGAATCTGCGCAACAATGCCACAAACCCCCCACCCGGGAAAAGACAATGCAAGCAACGAGTGTTTCTCGCCGGGTCTTCCTCCTCTGCTTACCTGCTGGGTGAAAGCTGCCTGGGGAGAGGAAGGCGACTTGCTGCTGGCCCCTAGCTGACTGTCTTGTTTGGTTTCAGACTGAAGCTCTTTAGACTCGGAATCAGCTGGCGTGTTGGGGAGCCCAAAGCCTTCTTCGGCATCCGCCATGTTACAAGCTTCCTCCGCTGAGTCTCCCACTGCAGGCGCGCACGGCAGAGAGGGGAGAGGAGAGAGACATAAGTCAAAGCTGGCATTTAAGAAAATGTAGAGAGAGCGCTATGGAGATAGACCACCTTCTCCCCCAACACGCCCTCTGGCAGCGACTCCTCATCAGCGGCTCGGAGAGAAAATATTGGACCCTTTAACTGGCGGGGGCAAAGAGAAGACCCGACTTCTGATTCCAGTCCGCAGAGGAGACTGAAATTTTTATCAAACATCACACACACACACACACACGTTTATTAATCAACACACACCTCCACATACACACACACAGAGACAGACAGATTTTTATTAATCAACACCCCTCCACATGAACACACACACACACACACACAGATTTTTATTAACACCTCTCACATACATACACAGAGAGACACATTTTTATTAATCAACACATACACACACACACACACGAAAAAGATTATCAATATACTTCAGCTGCCCTCCTCCTAAGCTGTTGGCTAAATAGATCTGGAAAGGCCAATAAAGACAAGAAACTGGGAATTTTGTTTTTTGGGACGCGCAAGAGTGGAATTAATAGCTCATCGCAAATTTCAGCTTTTTAAAGAAAATGTACAAGCCTGACTGGGGAACAACTGGCCACCCTTGGCTTTTATTTTTATAACCGTTCCCCATCTGTGGAGCCATCTACAGCTGATTTTGATCCAAATGTTTCCTTGGGAGAACTGATTTCCTTCAAAGCGTTCTTTATCCTCATGGAGAAGTGAAGCAAATGATCTAACCTCACTTGCAAAGCGAAATAAAGTCCCCTTGCAAATGCAAACCGCGAAGCAATCGACATCCTCATACGAAAGTGACTTCTCCATCAGGTGCAAGCAACGTGCGAAGTTGCCTTTTCTAGATAATATGGCATATAAAGTCGTGTCACTGGAGTAGAAGTGACGAATAAATACATACAATCAAGCCCTTGTATAATTTCATGTATTTAAATGTAGCTGTCAGTTACACCTGCAGCTAAATTGATCTAGCCTACAGTAGTACGGCAGGAATTCAAAATCAGAGAAACTAAACAGAGAAAAAACTTCAGTCAGAGACTGCCAGTAAAAAGTGAATTTCAAATATTTTTAAATTGACCTTTAGGTTGCAATCAGGGATAAAGGCGATTAAATTGCCTGTTTTCTTTCAATCTCTCCTTTTTAAGGATTCAGAGCTTTGGTGTCATTTTAAATAGTTGTACATATTTGAAATAATGTACCAGACCCATGTTTGAAAGCCATGGCCGGTGGAGAAAGTGACATGTTTTAAGCACAATAAAATAACTACTTCTCAAGGAGCCCTACCCTTCTCGAACTGTATTTAAAGCACTCGCTTTAAATATTCATTCCTATTTATAGCCTGCTTCCAAGGCTGAGACACTGCGTGGTGGGTTTGCACTGGTGCTGGTGGGCCAAAAAGATGAATTAAAACAAAAAGCGAAGGGGGGCCCGTGCCCTTCTCTCTCCAAAGATCATTTTATAAAACGATCTCGCTTTCTGCCCCCTTCCCCCCTCCAAATGTTCCTTCCCCATAACGCACAAGGCAGATGGTTTGTAATAAGTGGCTGAAGGGCGAAGTGGGAGGAAGGAAATGTGTGTGTGTGTGAGGGGGGAAGGTCTCCGTGCAGCGAAGGTGTGTGAGCAGAGCGTGTGTCGGGCAGAAGGGATGATACACGGCTGCTGGATTTGCCGGCTCGCCGGTCCCTTCAAAACCCAGGCACGCTCCTGGCAAGACTGTCGTTCCAGGCGCGCCGGAGCCAGGGACCATTTCAGGTTCCCTTCGCCGGGCTGGGGTTTTCACTCCGCTTCTACGCGAGCTCCAGATCTCCCTCCCCCCATCCATTTTGAATCGGCTTCTCTCTCGCGCGGGAGCTGGCGTGTGTCTCCGATCCCCCCTCGATCGGCCCAGTTCGAACCAAGGCGCGTTCGGGAAAACAAAGAGCCCGGAGCCGGGGCGGCGGCGGCGGCGAATTTCTCCAGCGGGCTCGCTCCACGCCTCGGCAGTTTTAAACAGAATTAAGCTGGGGCGGGGGACGGGGGGATAACAGCGACTCAGCCCACGTTGAGATCAGCCCCCCCGCCCTTTAAGAGCTCCAGAGAGGAAACGGGGCTTGACAGAACCAGGCCTCGATCGCTCCATGGAAAATGCATCTTGCGCGGCTAGCTCGCTCCAAAGTGGGTTAGCAAAAAAACCCCACCCCCCTTTCCTTTTGTTCTATCATCTGTGTTTCTCTTCTCTCCCCTCCCCCCATGTTGCCCCCCCCAGCTTAGGTTACCTGGGGGGGAACCCCCTTTGCTGATTTCATCCCCCAGGCCTCGGCTTTCCTTGGGAAAGACAATGTCTGCGGAACAATGACCCCCCTGCCGGCGCGTCCTCCCCCCTCCCCCACACAGACAGACAGCGACGGACATACCGGGCGATGGAGGAACCGTTACCTTGCTTGTTGAATCCCATGCAATCAACGCAACTCCTCTATTTGTCCCCCCCGCGCAATGGAAATGAGGGGCCGCAGGCTTCGGGTTTGCATGGCCTTGAATTTTTGGTGTTCAGACCCGCATGCAGAGACTGAGATAGATTTGAGAACACGGCCTGGAAGGGGCGGGGGGGGGGGAAAGCTCTCCAATGCAACACTGCTTCTGGCCCCGCTTGCTCGCCAAACACTTCCAGGTTGTCAGCCGCCCCAGAAAGGATCCTGAGCCCGAGATAAAGCCTTCCTTCTCGGCCTGAGCGGGCGGATGCGGAGACTCCCCCACCCAGCCCCGTCCTAAGGACCTGGGGGTGGTGGAGAGAGGGAGGAGGACGACAACAAAAAGTTGAGAGAGGGCGGTCGCTGAGGGGCAGGAGTAGCCCCCCTCCCCCGCAGGTTTGTGGTCTTGGCTAGAGTCCCCCTCTCTCTGGGGAGTCCAGCGCGCTGCGCGGAGGAAAGAGATGCGGAGCGGAGCGCGGAGTGCGGTGACGTGGGGTCGGGCTCCGCTTCGCTTGCCAAGCGCTGGGATCTCCTGTCCAACCAGCTCTGATCCTGCTCCCAGTCTCTCTCTCTCTCTCTCTTTTCAGCCCCCCCCCCCCCCCGCCTATTTCTCTGGCACGCAAAACAAGAACAAGGCACAAAGACAAGCATCAAACTCACCAGTAACCCCCGCTCCCCTCCCTTCCTCCTTCCCCACTCCCTCCCTCTTCCATCCATCTTCCCCAACCGGAGAGAAAATTCAAAGCTTGTGAATCCCCCAAAGAAACCGTTGGCTTCCCTAACGCAAACCATACCTCCCCCCAACACGCACCCCCACCCCAGACACCCCTGAAGATATAGGTTCATATTTGAAACCAACTCACGGGAAAAATATTTTCCAGTTCTCTTGGGGGCCTATCGACCCAAGCCAGACTGGATAAAAAGGATACCCAGGGCAGAAAAGCAACCAAGACACCTCCTTACTCAACCTCCTGAAATCCAAATGGGGTCAGCACAAAATGAAAGGGGTGCCCAGCATTTTGTATTGTAGCTGCAGACAGATCAAAGCTCTTTTACAAAATAGCTTCTCCCTCCCTCCCTCCCTCCTCTCTTGACCCCCCACCCTACCCCACCTTTGCAAAGCGAGGAGGAATTCTCCTGCCTTTCCACGGCGAGATGCAAATATATACAAAAGCTCAGAGGCTCTGCTGTATTCAAATAATCAAGCCGTCAGTGAAGAAGCGGGGATGTGTTTTTATCTGCATCTTCCTTCTCTCGCGCGCTCTCTTTTTAATGTATTATTTGGAGGGTAAAGTTGAATAGGTCAACGCAGGGTAAACAGCAGTCCTGTCGCATTCTCCAGCCTGAGGCGAACCAGATTGGTGGGGTGTATTTTTGATAAGAGTTGGAATAAATGGCATGGTTTGGATCTCTGCCCACCTTTCTTTCTTTCTTTCTTTCTTTCTTTCTTTCTTTCTTTCTTTCTTTCTTTCTTTCTTTCTTTCTTTCTTTCT
>ML677361.1:802430-814776 GCA_007922305.1 Dermatemys mawii
TTCTTTCTTTCTTTCTTTCTTTCTTTCTTTCTTTCTTTCTTTCTTTCAAGTTGGCTACACCACCTGTCTGTTTATACATTGGTGGAAATATGGCATTTAAAAGTTTCTTAAGTATTTAAGGAACTTCACTCTTTCCTAAACTGTTGGGGCGTTGATTTAATGCATTAATTTGAGGATAGTCCGAGTTAGGCCCGTGTCGAAATGCCCACGCTAGTTCAGGCTGCGACGGTCTTTCCATTACAAAATCACGTTTTTCTATGGTCTATACCTCGCTTGCTCTAGAGTGAAACTTCTGGGGTTAGGATAGTCTGCGTTGACCAGTTTTAAATTACAGGTGGACAACATGCTGTTTTAGACTTTTTTTGTGGTTCCGAGTGCGCTTTTTTTTCCTCTTCCCCCAGCTTGTTACTTAAAAAATATTTATATATAAACACCCTTTCCTGCAGCCCATTAATTCCCTGTGCAAACTGAAGCTTTAGTAGAGTTAGGAAAACGACAAATAAGCAAATAGCAAGTGCACCGAGGCTTAGAAAGAGTCTATTGTACAGATACACTCGCTACTTTTTCAGAACGTCCATCACTCCGCCTTTGTGTAGGGGACAATGCAGCGTATATCTGTAACGTTCCAGGGATATACAGTGTTGTGGCTATTGTGTCAAGAACCGGCACATTAAGAGCCCCAATAATATACACTGATATGACAGACTGGTCCAGAGACCAGAATCATCTGGTCTCAACCATCCACGGCTACGTTTCCCCAATGGTAGGTTTTGACTGGATAGTATTGTAAAAAACCTGTGTCATCTGTCCTGACCATTAGAAGACTCCCTCCGATACCTGTCTAGAACCGGCTCTCGGAACCCAGAAGGGGACCTGATGCGCTCTCCTATCCACAATGTGTTGGTTACGGGTCGCTAAAATACCTGTTGATGGGACAGAGCGCACCAGTGTTAAGGTCTTTGGTCATCAACTCTCGGACGCAGGCTCGGAGATCCAGACTGGAATAAATATAAAGGATTTGTTGATTCTGAGCTCATCTGGCTTCAGTGCAGAGTATCAGACAAATCTATCCCCCCCACCCCCCGTATTAAGGAAACCATCCCCCCGGAAATGAAATACAGGCGCGCGCACAAAGCAGAGTTCAAATGGTATTAAAGGTCTGGTTTCAAGCCAGGGAAATCAGGGTTAATTTTGCCCTCCCGTGCATAACGCAAGGGGTTTTGCCTGTGCAGATTATCCTTATGGGTACATAGCCCATAGGGGCGTCAGTGCTGGGCACAAGGCATAGGGTTAGCCGAGGGTGTGTCTCTAACTTCTATGCATTTCAACCAGAGCCTTCTAATAATTTGAGTCATTTAAGGTAATCCTTTGCTGCGTTTATCTGCACAGAATCCATTTCTCCCCATTACAACATCCCTCCCTCCCCCCCACCCCCAACTCCCGAATCAATTACTAACGCTACAGCTGGATAAAAGCCGGTCATTGGTGCCAGAATAGCAACGCTAATCTTCTATTGCCAAACACTGTGTCAATCAGGACTTTATCTGGGGCCGAAGAAGAAAATAAAATAAGATAAGGCCATCACTCCAGCCCCAGGGAGAAAGTTAAAGGGGCAACGAAGGCTAAAGTCTTCAGTGCCCTGGGCCTTTCCCTGAGCGTGATCTCTGCTGTAATGACCTTGGACGGGGGAGGGAACCCGAGGAAAGTGGTCAGAATCATTCACGGGAAAACGCTGCCTAAGTGACACCTGCAATTTTTCTTTCTCCCTTTTCCATAACACGAGTCAGGAGCGGCTCTTAATACCATTTGCGGTACAGCTATTTCTGAAAGACAAGTACTTAGAGAGGGGAGAGAACACGTGAAGGTCATTCAAACAACTTTGTCATCTAGGGAAACCAGCTTTCTTTCTTTCTTTCTTTCTTTCTTTCTTTCTTTCTTTCTTTCTTTCCCAAATAGCTTAAACAACTCTATAACATACATATACACAGAACATCTTAAACTGGGTGTGGAATGCATCTATTACATTACATCTGATTCGAGTGTCCAAAGGATGAAGTTTCAATGGTATTTAGGCAAAATATCTTTCTACAGTTAATATTTGAGCGAATATATATATTTAGATATAGAACTGATTTTTCTCTCTCTCTCTCTCTGTCTTTAGGTCTCTCTTTAAATTATAAATATGTTTGTAAAATCTCTTTCCTTTTGCTAAAAGCGTGCACCAGATTTTCAGTCGGCCTCACGACCTCAGCACATAGGTGTTTCCTTTTGCCTGTTTCCCTGTGGAAGGACCGGTTGGCCCTCCAAGTTTTAATAGATTATTTTTAAAAAAAAAACAGATTCTAATTATAAAACAAATAAACAAATATTTCATTAAAAAACCAAAAAAACCAAACCAAAACAACAAAAAAAACACGCGCCCTTTCCTTATCCAAAGCGAGTTGAATTTTCCTGGCCAGGAGAGATTTTTCAGACTAGAATTCCTTTAAAAATATTTTTACAGAGGAGCAAGACAATTTTAAGCGGCCACATCGCCCCTGTCTCCCGGAGGTTTTGCTGCTCCTATGGGCATCAGTGGGTCTAGACATTCATTCCACATAGTCACTCAAGTCTGGGCAAATGGCTATGTAGGAAAAATCAATTAAAAACTCTGCAAGACAGTTTGATCACGAGGTAGTTATTCTGTTGGGATTTTTTAATAAGGACCTCATCCTCACTTCCATTTTATTTGGGGGGGGCTGGGTTTGTGTGTGTGTGTGTATATATATGTGTGTGTGTGTGTGTGTGTGTGTGTGTGGTTTTATGTATTTATACGTGTGTTTGTTTGCGTGTATATATGGGCGTTTGTGTCTGTTTTGCTACGCATTTGTGGGTGTGGTGATGTGATAAATAATTCCTAATGAATAAAGATCACATTGAAGGCCTAACTCATCCCAAACTTCTACACAAGAGCCTCTGGTAGGTACAATCGCCTTGCCTTGAAACACTCAAAACTCTTCTGACTGCGTGTAGAACTCCACACTCCCATACTGCCAGGGGCCTAGGTGACTAGTTTTCAAGACAAAGCTTATTTTCTGTCATTAATGACACATTAAAAAAAAAGATTCTTGTTTGGATCCAAGACTGTTTTTTATGGTTCAGTTGGACAAGACGGAACACATGTTAGTTTAAGCAGGTTCATGAAATAGCTGTAAATCAAATAAAGTTTACGAGATTAGCAGGAAATACTGGATAAATGAAAAAAAAAATCCGGAGAGCGGCAGGCTGATGTAGGTTGCTTTGGTTTTGTCCTGCTCTGTTTCTCTCTGTTCTCTTGAGCATCTTGCGGATTAAAGGCCTCGGACCTCATTGGAGCCTCTGTGTTGGCGCCAAGTGGCATGTTATTAATCAGTTGTCCATAGGTCCAGTACACATAAGAGAGAAATTTAATCACCAGAAACCAGACCCAACATAAAAGAGAAATCTCGAATCAATTCCCACCCCCATTCCCCTCAACTAGTGGAGGCAATCAAATATTTCTCTATTTTAAAAAAAATGCACCAAACAAATTGCAAACTTTTCAGGTGTTTAACCCGAAACGCTCTTTTAAAAAAATCCCTGCCTTGATCTTCCTATAAAATCTGATGAGGAAATAATATAGTCTAAGAATTTCATAATGAAAAATAAATTTAAAAAGGGGAACTAGCTACACAAGAAAGAACCTATTGGAGCGGTAGCCTTTTCTCCAATTCGCGCCCCTTTTTTTAAGCAGAAAAGGCGGAGGTGGGTTGCCATATGGAAAGCTAAAGGCAGAAATCCTGCACTTTTAGCTGTTACCTCGGAGCTCTGCATTGTTAATTGCATTGCAAGTATAAAACCCGCTCCCTGAGTTTTGCTGGAGGCCTATGTGCAAATGAAGGAAAGTTAATACAATGAAAGCAAAGAAACATGTAGGAGACCACATCGATATTTTTCTGTGTAGACAATAGGTATTTTCTGCGGCCTGAAGGTGCTTTCTCCTTTCACATAACTTGAAAACGTTCATGGTTCTGATTTTCTTCCAGGGCATATTTTCCCTTGAAAACCAACAAATCCTATATTTTTTAAAAAGAGCCACCAATGTTCTTGTGGATATAATTAAAATAAATAAGCTACTTTATTTATCCAACTGGTTGTAGCTAATTCCACATTCGTATCCGATACTGATTATGGAAATATTTGTAGTTAGAGATAACACGGGGTGTTTCTTTCATAATCAATCTGTCTATCGATCGATCGATCGATCGGTATACATTTATTCAGACTATAAAATATCCAGCAATTTGTTTTCTTTGCTTTACTTTTCAGTAGAACTTTTTCTGTCTTTATTTTAAGTTCAATAGTCAGAACAAGAAATTATTTAAATGCAGTCAACCGATTTACTGTAATAAATTAAGTATCTTTCCCCCCATATGGAATATATGGGATCTACAATATAAAGACAATCTCACCGAAGTTTAAAGAATACGAGTGAAAACCACAAACAAATAAATAATACAATTTAATACAAATGCACTGTGTCCAAAATGCCCTTCCCTTTATTGCTGGTTATGTTTTGCTCCCGCTTTATACATCAAGAAGTTACAAACCAATTCTTTGCATGTTTAAAACATTCAAGACTAGATTTTTCCCTCTCGTTACACATTATTTCTTGCCTTCGGAAAGTTGCGTAAACCTAGTTCGCAGCGGTGGAAACTGCCCGTAGAAACCACCGGCAAGGGGTTTTTTTCGCCAGAATAAAAGCGCGTTATAGTGAGATTGAGAATGTGGGTAAATTTAATCTTAGCTTTAATTTGAACTGTAACTGTTGCTTTCCTAATTACACATTCATTTGCCTTCCGCGGACCGGACTTGGCTTTTCTTGTCGGTTGCCGCAAGAACATTTGGTAAAGCTCTTTTTTCCTCTTACATTTGAAACCATTGTTCACAGAATATGGGAACCTGAATCCAGATTATTCTGCAGACCTATCCACCGTCTAGGGATGTCTTTGTCCGATGACAAAGCAAGGAATAAAGTTTGTGTGGGTGTGTTTCTGTGTGTGTGCGTGAGAGAGAGGGGGGCGGAATATGGGAGGCAATAATCGGAGGTCATAAAATTTGACAGGCATGCACCAATATTTAGCTCTTTATTTTTCCCCCCGCGGTGGCAGGGTGTTTGTTTTTATTGTTATGAATTTTCTGCCTACTTTTTGCCTTGCCTGACTTAGGAGTTGGCGGTTTATATTTGTGAAGGGCACGGGCAGGGGGTGTGTGGAAGGGAAGAGGGTCGCTCCTGGGCTATATTTGGAAAAGAATTTAGAAGCCCTTCCAGCGAAGCTTGTGCAAAAGGTACCAGGCAGATCCGCCAGGCAGGCCAGGAGGCGGATGGGCTGCGTTATAACACTCCAGGGCTGACAGCCGGTCCCCACTGTTCCACTCAGACCCACAGAGGTGCTACATCTCCCCCCTGTGTGATTAGAAATGTCCGGTTCCTGTCTCCCTGTGTATTTTTTTTAAGCAATAGACACGTTGCATGAGACATCCACCGTAAGGAAACGCAGGTTTTTTTGCCCACGTGTGTTACTTGAATTCTTTTTGCCTGGAGAGAGTTCTCACCCAAGGGTACATTGTTCTCACCTCTCTGTCTCCGAGAACAGGGAACCTGATTCTCAAGAGCTAAATCCTGAAATAAGCTGGGGTCTCATTTAATAAGAGAGAGAGAGAGAGAGAGAGAGAGAGAGAGAGACCCACAACTAACTTGGGTCTCTCTCTGTCTCTCTACTACGCTCCACCACCGCCCGAGTTGCTCTTTGAGTTGTTTGGTTCATTTTTAACCCCTGGCTATAGCTTCTTCTTGATCTAAAGAGCGTGTTACGGAGAACTCCTTCCGTAACGGCTGGATAGGAGTGTGCTAAAGGGGAATTAAAGAGCGCGCGGTTAACAGCCCGTCTCCCTGCAGGTTTCAAAAGCCTGCCTTATTTAGAAGTGGCGAGAAAGCAGCATTTTGGGAGAGTCACTTACCTTGATTTTAGTTTTTCATCCAGCTCTTATTTTTAAAAGCGACACCCGACCCCAGAGAGGCGCTTCAGGCTCTGGAAAAGAAGTTGGAATCAGCGTTGGACAAGTTACCTTGCAAATGTCTCCCCGTTTACCGCCTTCGCGAACGCTGCACTGTCTGGCCACTGTGCTGAAAACCTGTAAGGTGTCCTGGGTCCTTGCAGAGTTATTCACATCCCAGGAGCCCCCAGTGAAGGGGCAGAACATTGCACTGACAGTTAAACGCACACACAGGCACGGATTAGTCACGCTTGCTTCTATCTCCAAGCCAGCACGTGGGCAAATTTGTTTCGTGATAAAAAATGAAAATGTTACATTTGCCTGCAATTTCCATCCATCTTTCCTCTAGTTGTGGTGTTTTGCCGGGGCTGGAGTGTTCTCTGTTCTCTGTGCCTGGTTAAATGGTCAGCCTAGAAAACCTCTGGGCTCGCTTTCCTACAGCTCCCGTCCCAGACTGGAATCATTCAGAAAAAGTGGAGTTAGTAGACTCTTTCTTGAGCAATGGCAGGGAATGGTAGCATCGGTGAGAGAGGTTTGTGTTTGTATTGTAAGGTTTGTTTGTGTTTGTTTGTGTGACGTTTTGTGTGTAAATATACCCACCCATGTATGTATATACATATATATATATAGGTGTATAAATATGTACTTTTGTGTATACACACATATTTACAGATATAGGTACCTATCTATCTGTCATATATATATAGGTATATTTGTAGGTACACATATACCCGTGTGTGATGTGAATTCTTGTGTATGTTTATAAGTATACACATAGATATGCATATCCACATCAATGTGTATATGTGTGTGTGTATGTATATATACACAGAGAGAGAGAGGACAGATACATCTAGCTTCATATTTTGGCAGTGATTTATATAAGTAGTGATTATGTATTTAATATTTTATCTATAGTCACCCATATATTTTATCTCTGCTAAAATATAGAGATGTGTGTATGTGGAGAGAGAGAGAGTGAGAGAGCAGGTATATGTGTGCATAGATGTTTATATATATTTATATGTCTCTCTGTGTGTAAATATATAGTATGAGTATGTGTGTGTGTGCGTATCTATATATATGTGTGTGTATATATATATATGTGTGTGTACATGTATATACATACAAACATGCATATACACTCAACATTCGTATGTCTACACACATACATATGTGCGTGCATATATACACAGACAGATACATTACAGATACACGTGTGTGTGTCTATCCCAAAGTACATAGTTACACATGTATATGTGTGTGTAGATATGTGTGCTTGTATATATATACCATACACGTGGACACACTTATGGATGTGTGTGTGTTCATATATAAACAGACACACACGCATGTGTGCACACATACATGGCTGTGTATAGATCCGTCAGACAAACCAAGTGTATGTGTCTACATACCATGCATAGAATATGTGTACCCAGGTTTACACGCATATACATCTCATACATTTACTTTGCCTGGGGAATTCACCTCCTTCTGCTTTATGCGACTGATTCCCAGTCTGGTGTGTGACATCAGACGTTCTCCTCTACTGACAAGTCCCCCATAGAAAGCAGGGCGTACCTCCAGCCTGACACAACTGCACATTTCGGGGAGACCGTCTGGAAAACTGGTCACCCACGGTGGGAACTTTAAATGTGGATCTCGGGGAAACTGTATCTCCCTTTATTTCCACCCCCTCGAATGTCATTTATACCCCAAAACTCCTCTTCTGTGCAAATCCAGGGCTGCCCCACCTCCTTCTTACATTTTGCAGCCCTGTGGCAAAGGTAGCTCCCGAGAAGTGAACGTGGTATTTTTATAGGCTGATAAAACCGACTTATCTAGGCTTTTCTGTCTCACAAAGATTCCCTAGTTGGTCATTTGCCCAATCCGGGCTCCGATGGGCTGATTCTTTTTATACACTATTTTCAGTGGCGAAGGAGATATCTTCTCCCTTCCGCCTCCCCTTCCCCCCTCCCCGCGCCCACTCCCCCGCTCCCTCGTGGCTATAGACCGCGATTTCTCCCAACCTGGAAGCAGGGCATGTTCCAGTCTTTCCCCCTTTGCTCCGGAGTGTCTTGTAGCGACACTTTTGCACTCCCATACTATTTAATGGTGCCAAGCACATTAAATTATATACTCTCGCAGTCTTTTAAATTCGTTTACGGCCTTTCGGGGCACTACAATAATAATAACAAGGAGAAATCATAATCATAGTAGTAAAAAGCAGTACGTAGTTTAGCTTGTAGGCCAGATTGGAGGGAATGGAGCAGTGCTTCCAGCTGATTTCTTTGTGATCTTTCTCATCACCCCCTCCCCCGCTCCATTTTTTTTTTCGGGAAAGAGACCAGATTGTTTTCTTTATAGTTTCTATTCCCAGCATTTACTGACTCCCGACCCTTTAACCTCTCATTAGTGATACCCCATATGCAGCACGGCCATGGAAAAAATAGTTTTGTTATTAGCAACGGAGAGATTATTGAAACTAGGGGTGCGCAGAGGGGCTTGAAGGAGGGGGAAATGCAAACCAAATCTGGGACTCACTTCGGGTTCTTAATTTGGAAGCAGCGAGTCTTTTCTGACGCGTGTTTAAATGGTGCACAACTGTACTAACTCCAAAGCTGGATGGGTAGATAGTTACGTATGGATCCGAGCGATTCACAAGTCAACAGAAGTGTTGTCATTGACTTCAGTGGCACAATAATGAAAACTTGGACATTGTTTCCATCTCCCGCTAGCTTGTGGTCCCGACGGGGAAAGTGACCTTCCTTTCCCGACCCCTGCTCCGCGATCAAAGATCCCCCGTTGTCACAGGAACCTAACTTTATCGGTGGGACCGGTCATTCTACACAAACCGGGCTAGATTCAGTCGCGGAGTCGGACATAGGTACAGAGCTTGATCTACATGTGATCTCTTATAGCAGCCAGACATTCATTCAGCCCCCTCAGCCGAACAGATGCTCCCAGACTTTGTGAAATGTAATGGAACCACCAGGAACGATCGAATCCGGATTTAAAGCGAATCCGCCAACCGCCATCGCTTCCTGGTAGACAGGACAGCGGCGGAGGGTTTGTTCCAGATTAAAACCACGTCCTTCGGTTCGGTGATTTTGTTTCGTGTGAAGAGGCAGACAAGACCTAGCCGTGTGACAGAGGCGACCACAGGCCTCCCCAACTAAGCAAGGCCCAGGCACAAACACGCGTCCACACAGAAGCGCCGCACACGCCTCGCGATCGCACCCAGCAAGCCGACGGCTCCCTGTGTGTTCAGGGCCCCTTTATTGCTTCTTAGCAAGCGGTTGCACTGGAGACCACGGGTCGGAAACCGGCGCTCCGGGGCTGACCCTTTACCCAGACCCCGGCGCTTTGCAGGCGTGGGGCTCGCCTTTCTCGTCCCCTACAAAGAAGAGCAAAAGCCCATTGGACTCACATGTTTCTTTAAACTCCCTGCTCGAGTCCCGCTCCGTGTGAACCCCCCCCCCGCCCCAGGGATCTAGGCAAGTTCCTATTAAACTAATCGCTGCGTCCCATTTTCTTTCCCGGGGGGAGGGAGGAGGATTGATGGACGATATGACCTATCGCCGCTGCCTGCGCATGAATCAAACCAATTCAAAGAGCCCGGTGTAAAGGTTCCTCTGACCTCTACTACCGAGTCAATGCTTCTTTGAGGCTCCAGTGCGGGGCGGGGGGAGCCCTCCGGCCAGCTAGATCCCATTTCCCGCTGCCCTCTGCACTCGCAGGCGGGTAATGAGCGTAGGAATGATTTGGAATGAACTCAGCGGTCGGTATGGTTCGGTGTTCCCCGCGCCGGTGCCGCCTTTCGCTCGGAGGCGCCGGGCTTGGGGGAAGGGAGGGGACGTTACCGTGGGTTGTGTGTTTTCGGGCCGATCCTGCGGAATCGGGCTCTGTTTGGTTTGCTGTGTACTGAAAAGCCCCATAATTGTGTGTGTGTGAGAGAGAGAATAATTATAATTATTTTCCCCTAATTCAAGCAATTAGCTGCAATCATTTGATCTGGGTTTTTCTTCCCTGCAGAGAAAGGCCAGTTATCAATTAAGCGCCCCATCCGGCTCCTACTAAAGCTAATAGCGAAGCCCCCTTTGGCATGAATGGAATCCGGAGTGGGACCTGCTGAGCGGCAGTGACTCCACTGAAGTCGGTGGAATTCGCCCTCTGATTTCATTGGCATCCGGGTTTCAAGTCTGTCCCAGCCAGAATCCACTCCACTTGTTGCTTCTTTTATGAAGTATTCCAATGTCTCCAAATGCATTTAAATAAAACCAGGTATTTCTGGTTCAAATTATCCAATAAAAATCATGAGTCCTGGGAAACGAGCGAGCGGTGTGTGGTTTCTCTCTTTCTCTCTCTATGTAAAATGTGCTTAATTTTGCAAAGAAAGAAAAGTAGCCCAGCCAGTCCCACGCTCTGTTTACGCACCTCAGTGAGCGAGCTATTGTTTAGACAGGACTGAGGGTCGGGGGTTGGAAAGGAAAGACATCAGCGATCAAATCTCCCAAAGCAACATGTGCTAATGGTCCTGCCCTATTCCGAAAAGCAGAGGAGGGGTGCGGATATGGCGGGTCTCATCCCGCAGCCTTTCACCAGGCAATGCCCCCGCTTTGAGATCAGATTTCCCTGAGTAAGAGCTGCGGGACCGGGTCCCACTGGAGTGGGGCGAACTCTCTGGCCCCAGTGAGCTCAGTAGGACTGTTCCATTGATGACTCCAATCGGACTGGGCTCTCCAGTCCAGACCAGCCGTAAAGTTAAGCACGTGCTCAAACTCTCTCTTGTCTAGGGATGGCTGAAGCGCCTCCGGACAGGAATGAGCACAAGCCCTGGCTAGATTTTTTCCTGAATGATGTCCTAAGCGAGGAGACTAAACTTGGCTAAAGTTAAGCCGGCCCCCCTCCCTCCTTTTCCTCTTGCCCCCAGCCCCAGGGAAGGGCGCCGCGCAGGAGAGAGCGGAACGGGTCTCACTCCGGAGTGCTCAGGCAGAAACGAGCGCTGAAGTAGGATGTTCACTGCCCTGCCAAAGTTTCAAGTTCAGCTTCGGTTTACATGTCAGTTTTAATGGAAAGAGCTGACCTGGGCTGTTTTTATCTCTGTAATACAGGGCTTTTACTTAACGCTGCGCTTGTTTTTAACCTGTCCCGAATGAACCCTCCCCCCTTCTAAATGGGAGCGGGGGATCGAACCGCCGTTTCTTGATGGCATCTGCCTCTTTAGCAGCTTAAGTACACCAGTGACGATTAAATCGGCGCTTAGCGCGGCAGGCCCGTTATTGCTGCAAACTCTGTGTCCAGACCTGCTCCCATTGGCAGGTTGGGGTTTTATTTGGTGTCTTTGCCATGAGATTCAGTGGAAACCGGGTTTAGGATTGTGCAATCCCGAAGGGTGCCTTCAAGTCTCCTGTCCTCTCCCCTGCTCCCAAAGAGACACATAAGGAGCAGAGGTGGGAATATAATTGAGGGCCCTGGGTAGAAGATCTTACCCCGCCCATCATAGTTCCAAGTTGCTCCCCCACCAGGGAGTTATACAGCCGAGATCCGCGGGGCTAATAACGAGTATTACCTCACCCCCCTTGTCTCTCCAGGAGCTTTGGCAGTTCGCTCTCACTATGCCTCTCTGGGACAGGCTATTAGCAGATGGGACTGAGGCTTTCAAATTCATCTACAGGAGTTAGGAGCTCAGCTCAATTTCAATGGGGTTTGGGCACCTCACTCCCTTAGGTTCCTTTGAAGATCCTGTTCTGTACCCTATGTGAGATTAGTAGTTGCATGGTCTCTGTGCAGTCCCTAGTGCATGACTGTCTTTATTACATCACCTGCCTTCAGAACTGGTGGCCATTCTCTGCTTTGTTGGGAGGTTCAGCACAGAGGCCAAAGTTCTGAATGGGCATTAGAGACTGATTTACATCCTGGGCTCTAGAGGTAGGGCCTAACGAGATGTCAGTGGTGGATTTGTAGTTAAGGCAATGGACTAAAATACAGGCGATTTAAATTCAGTTCCTGGTTCTATCATAGAATCCCTTTGTGACCCAGGAAAGTCACTGAATTTCCCTGTGTCTCAGTTTCCTATCTGTGAAATGGGGATGATCATATTTCCTTTGTCTATCTTGTGTATTTAGACCATAAACTCTTTGGGAAAGAAACTGCCTCTTACTACATGTTGGTACAGGCCTACAACTTGGGGTCACTAGTTGTACATGTTCTTTGTATACATGGAGGGCTTCAGCATCTATCTATCTATCTATCTATCTATCTATCTATCTATCTATCTATCTATCTA
>ML677361.1:823355-883583 GCA_007922305.1 Dermatemys mawii
TGTGTGTGTGTGTGTGTGTGTGTGTGTGTGTGTGTGTGTGTGTGTGTAATACAATCAAGGATCCATTGTGTGTCTACATGGGACACCAGAATCCACCCAGAGCGGGACAAACCATTGAGGGCTTCCCATGCATTTCCCCTGAACTTCCTCACGCCGATGTCTGGGATTCTCTGCACAGACTTTTGTTCTTTGCAAGGTGTCGCTCTCCTGCCCTCTTTAGCGCGAAGCTTTCCAAGACGCGTCCCTGCGGAGTTTGCAATAAGGCCCCTATGAGATGCGGCTCTTTCGGGAGCACGAAATCGCCGAGAGCCGCGCTGGACCATAAGCCAACAGATCGAAGAGCCTTTTGCTTGGGTGCAACGGAGGGGTCCTTCGGAACTGCACCTTTGGTTTGCAATGAATGAAATAGCTGCGCTCGGAGATTTTATACGGGGGGTGGGGAGCAGAGGGGTGGTGGTGAAATAATCTTCAAACACAAGAAATAGAAGAAAGACACACACACCCATGTCGGCAAATAGAAGCCGGGTCTGGCAGTGTGTTTACGATGTAAGATCCTGATAAAACTTACAGTCAAGTTATCTCTCCCTCCCTCCGCCTCAAATAGACCTTCCAGACGGGCTTGGTGGTAGCTCGGCTCTGTTAGAGGGGGCATATAGAGAGAGAGAGTGAATCTGTCTTTACAATTCCCTAGACGACTGTATACACACACACACAGACACAGACACATGCTCTCTCTCCTGGCAGATTCTCTATTCTGCCAGCGCATAGTATAAGAGACAGAAGCGCGCAAGCAGAGTGGAATTGACCAAAATGGAGCGCACACCTAAGCGCATCCAGGTAGATCCTGGCGCTAAGAGGGCAGGATCGGGCTCCTGATTGATCTCACTCCAGCAAGAGGCAAAGGATCAGTTGGTTATTTGAGGGCCTCGGTTTTCTCAGTCTTATAGTTAGTAAGGGCTAATCCCTCGCTTGCAGAGAGAATCGATGGGGCCGGTTGGGGTGAGAAAGGGCCCTATAGGAATCGGTGGAGATCTTATTCTCCTTGCTGGGGAGGGGGGGGTGCTTTGTACCCGGGTCTCCTGGTGTAGCTGGCTGGAGTTGTTGCAGCGCTCACTCAAGGGAAAAATCACCTGGCATCCATCTGGGCCCGATCCTTCCAACACAAACCTCAGATCCTCTTAACGCTGATATCGCCTCTCTTAATCACGGTCATCTCCCCGGGTCCCAGGACACTCACACGCCCTGCTTCCTAGGGACCCTTCAGCCGGGTTTCTTTACTTTTTCAACTCAATATGTGGTTGTGTGTGAGCCGCCCCCCCCCCATAGAAAAAACAAACATTTTCTCCCCTCACACGCTTTCGGGCCAGGTCAGATAACAAGGCAGCTGGCGTGCCGCGAAGTTGTAAGGAAATCGGGGAGATGTCGTAGGCTTTGAGTGAATCAGTCCCAAAGAAAATATTACGTAAGTGAGGCTGATCAACGTGCCCGGGCGAAAGGCGCGCTCATCAAGGGCTAATGGAGCAAATGAAACAAATGATCAGTGGGAATGTTAAACACAGAGGGGCATTTCAGCACACCCCCATCAATCCAGCTGGAAAGAAGGGTTTTAAAAAAATCCTCTTGTTCAGTGCCAAGCTGTTTGGAGACCAAATGGGGGCAGATTTTTTGTATATACACGTCGGCAACTGAAAAGGGTTAAATGGAGGTGTAGGGGAGGGATAAGGCTGACAAAACCAGAGCCCGATCCTGGCCACGCCTGATCCAAAGCCCATTGGGGTCAGTGGAAAGACTCCCGTTGACTTCAATGGATCAGGCTGTTTTTTACGCACGGGAGTAGCCCCATGGAAATCATGGGGTCACTCCTGCCACTGGCGCCTCTGAAGTCAATGCGGGCTTTGTTGCTGACTTCAGTGGGCTCAGGATTGGCCCCTAAGTGAGGAAATCTAGTGTGGCCCATCTTTTTTTTATCTAACAACGCCTTACTTCTTCCCCCGGCCCCTAGGTCAGGACCAGTTTATATAAGCCACCAAGTTTGGTACAATAGGCTAGGTGCCTGCATCTGTCAGTGTGGATGCGTTACTCTAGTAATTAGGGTTTAATAAAGTGATACAAATGCCCATATACGCGGCATTACGGTGCCCTTCGCACATGCCAGGGCATTGTTATGTTCTGGGGACAAAGCAGGGGCTTTCCGTTCATTTTCGCGCAAAGTATTTTTTAGTCGAACTTTTAGCTACATTAAAAGAGGCAGAACCTCAGCAATTCCTCCAGAAACTGTTCTCTACTGGGAAGCCCTATAAAAAAAGTTCTTACGGGTATTTATGGGGGAAAATATTTGAATATTCAGATCTGTTAGTTGAAGTTCTATTAAACTTCCTTACAGCGCAGTGAGATGTTTATAGAGGGCAGTTTTCAAACGGGCATGTATTTTTGTTGGGCAAAGTTGTCTTGGATAGATTATTTGTTTGCAGAGAAAAACTACATTTGCTCGTAGGTGAATTTTGGACACACGTATGTAACATAACCATATGGCGTGCATATGATGGCAGATAATAAGTATACAACACACACTCACGCACAACCTTTGCATGCACCAGTGGGGTGTGTGTGTAACTCTGTCTTGGGGACACTTCTTGCACATGTAAGTAAAGTTACTCAGGTGAATACTTTTTTTCTGGCGGGTCCACGTGCAGGATCGGGGCTATCTACAAGTCATGTGCTTACTCCGGTATGTTCTTCTTGAAATAATCTGTTAGTTCTTGCACTTGTGTGAAGGATTTTCTTTTGTTTGAAATTAAAATGTTTATATAACGACACACGGGGGGGGGGGGGAGAGAGATCCTTGTGAAACGGCTTGAAATAATTTACCCCAGAAGAAGGAAATCCTTCAGGCAGTTACCTCTGCCAGCATGTTTAAAATGTATAAGTAATTTTAGATTGTGTCTTCAGTTAATATATTTTACCCTTTCTCCTCTAGATGACAAGGAAGACCAGTCATTGCAAGATGTCTGCAGATACAGCTCTTTAAGAGTTTCCATATTGTATGGTTACGAAAAAATGTGTTTGTGGTCCCTAAATCCCTCCCGACAACTTTCTAAAGTCATCTCGTGTTATGGTTTCCATTGTTTGGGCTGTATAAATCGTCTTTTGAAATTACACTCACTTCTCCCTCGCGCCGAACCTGGAATCCTTTAGCAGGAGAGAAACACGGAGATTTATCTGACAAGTCTGTGTGTGCTGGGGGGAGGAGGGAGTTTTTTTATTTCCCCGGCTATCCCAGAGAAAGGAAGACGAGTTCTAAGGAACACTTTACAAATTCGTGTTCGAAGTAACTTTGACGAATGATTTCTTCACTTAGCAAATCGGGATTACAGATTCTCTTGGTGCATTGGGGTCTGGATTTGATTTTAGTGCTTGGGTGCACGCCCGTTAGGTTGCTGCAGAAATCAATTTGACTCCCTTATTTCTGAAGAGGTCTAAAGGAGATACTTACCTGCCTGTTTTGATTATCGTCCTTGGTTTCTCTGTTAGAGCACGAATGAGCAACCCAGGTCACTGATCACACACAATATTTTAAAAATTCATCATTTTATTCCCTCAATGAATTCAATTTCTTTCTAGTGATAAATTATGTTACTTAATCACAAGAGCAAAACCATCGATCGATCTATCTATCTAATCTTAAGGAAATTAATCCCCTCTGCTTTACCGAAGGAAAACACATCACTTTTTCTCTTTTCTTTTCTTTCCTTTTCTTTTCTGTCTTCCATAATCTAAACCACATACATCATCTGTGTCTGGGAGCTCTCGCAATCCACTTGCTCGCCTTGCAGGGAAGTCCTGAATTCGCCTTTCCCCGTTCAGATCCCCTGTGGGTCTGAGTGTCTGAAGAGTTTTCACAGGGCTTTCTCTCCAAATTAGGTTGAAGACAATCACTCCGGGTTTCCTTTCTGCTGCTTCAAAATCAGGGGGGTGCCGATTTCTTACCACCAGTGCGTCGTACACTCACGACATAAAAGCTTTGACCCAAACTTCCAAGCAAAGCAACAACAACAACAACAAAAATGGTAGGTTTCATTCATTAAACGAAGCATCGAATGTCAAAAATGATTTTTTTCCTCAGTCCCCCATGTATTCTAGCCTGCGACTGTGAGGAAGATGAAGAGGAGGTTATAGGAGAGCGGCAAAGGTTTCACAAATATACTGGGCGCCTCTACAGCGATTTAAAAAAATGTTTAGCATGTTTGGATTTTGAAAACCTAAAGCAAGAACAAAGACACAAAAGGAGGGCCCGATCCTGAAAATACTAAACCTTGCTCACAGGGACACTCAAAGTGACTCCCGTGTGCTTTCAGGATTGGGCCCTTGGGCGCGCCCATATTCGGTACAATTTTCAAAGCTGACACTTAAAAGCCTAGGTCTCCTTGAAAGGGACGGGACTTGCCATGTGAGCGCTTTCGAAAATATTGCCCAATGTCTTTAGCGGCTGTCAGTGCATTCAAATCTCCTTACATTGATTCGTACGCAAAATAAATACACGTGAACATCAACGCGATGGTCAACTATGTTAATTTTTCCCCAGTGTAATTACTGTACTTCTGTGGACACACAAACATATCGAGTGTAGAGTAACTCTTGAGTGTGTACATACACGTCATTCCTCCATCCATAGTCACAACCCTATTCGAGACAACAATGGCTTTCGAAAGCACCATCTGTGAGCATTGTTTTGATTATTTAAAGTCAATCTCTAAGCATACATACATCTGTTGCATACATTTCATATTAAATAGATCCCATCTGTTTATATCGATATATACCTGTGTTAAGCATGGCCCAGTTCTACAATCCTCCCTCAGGCAGGCATCCTTCCTTCGTCTGATTTGATTGAGTTTGATTGATTAATTGAGTGAGTGAGCGACATAGTGAGAATCGCAGGCCCGGGCCCATGGTTATATGAATAATGGCTTTCATTATTTTCAGATAATATCCTTTTGCATGTTGTCATATGTATTAACCATTCACAGAAGCAAACATAGAACTTCGTGGATACAGTCCAAACCTCCCTGAAAATACGCGATCGCTGTCTGGCTAGTATACGCCCAATGTTATTCCTGCGAGAGCCTTCTGCTTTATGTGCAAGGATTGGGCCTGACCTTCTGCCTCTCTCTAATTTCGCTCTAGGTGACATTAGCAATGGACCGCTGCCCCCAGGACAGCAGAATGCAGCATCTGTTCTACCTGCATCGACCCCACACCCACCAACCTGCTCCTCAATATCACGACTCTGTCTGGACCAACCTGGGGCTACACACATCAGCGCCCCAAGCCCCCTAGTCCTGCTGCCCGCAAGTTTAGGACAACAGAAGAAGGCGGCGTATGGCAGGAACGCGAAGGTTTGGCTAGGAACGCGTCCCCGCCAGCTGCGATCCGCATCCTGCTTATTCTTCCCCCAAAGCCTCTGGGATTCCCATTGAGGACTTTCATGAAACGCCCCCCCCCCACCCCGGCTTTCGTGGGCCACCCTGGCCCCACTCACACGGTTTCTTTCAATCTTCAGAAGAACAACAGCCAGGAAAGGTAGCCCCCGCCCCCGCATCACCCCATCCGCCATCGCAGACAGCCAGGTATGTTTGTCAGTTCACTCCCTGGAACAGCATCCTCTGTATGTTTGTACCTGCTTTATGACTATAGTGCTTATAACACCGGATGGCCGATCCCACTGATCGGGTAGAAAGTGGGAAATTGATTTTCTTTGGGGAATTCCTTCAGATTCTAAACAATTCACAGTATTAGGGTGGAGGGTTTTTTTGGGCATCCGGGGTGAAAAAAAGCGCGCAACTTGT
Source organism: Dermatemys mawii (assembly GCA_007922305.1). Taxonomy (NCBI): domain Eukaryota; kingdom Metazoa; phylum Chordata; order Testudines; family Dermatemydidae; genus Dermatemys; species Dermatemys mawii. The sequence goes on from ML677361.1 coordinate 829,202, forward strand.
GAGATTCCTCTTTCGAGGAGTCACCCTAAATCAAACCACCTGTTGCAGATTATCCTGCGTCCCCCCGCCCTTGTAAATGGGCTCATTTAAATAAAACCAAGCGAGGAGACGTGCATTTGGGGGTTCTCCCGCTTGACCCGTGGGATCACAGCTTTAGAGGTCGGTCTCGCTGAGTCGAACACGTGAATAACACATTCGGGAAGCAAACCTGGGCGTTTTAGCAGGTTCGCCTTTCCCCTGCACACAGAGACAGCTACACAAAGAGGCCAAACAGAAACACATCGAACACAGAGACCCCTACGCGCCCCCAAAGCGTATTCTGCTGCACACAATCAGGCCTAAAGCTACGCACACACACCCCATTGGCGCTCAGCTATGCACATAAACACACACGCATACACACACACACGCCATTGGCACCCAGCTACGCACACAACCACCACTCCGAAAGCGGCGCTCAGTGTTCTCGCAAGGGAGGGGGGAACACACGACAACTTTCCATCTCTCCCTACAGCTGGGGTTATTTCACTCTGTCCACCCTCTACCCCCATCCCCAACACCCTACGTACCCACCCCCCCCCGCCACACACACCCACACCCGGGCTCTGCTTAGGAAAGGACCAGGGGCCCGAGCGGGCGAGCAATACCTTAGAGCAGGGAGCCGGCCCCAGGGCCCAGGGCTCACGGATGGTCCGCCCCGCACTTCCCCTGGCAGCCGCTTCGTTTGGCCACTGGCCCCGTTTCCGGTTGTAACTACTAGGGGGCCCAAGGAGTTTTGCTGATAAGGTATCGCCGCGGGTCCCCCGTCCGCTCCGAGCTCCGCCGCCCGCCGCTCCAGGCCGGCCGGCAGACGTCGAGGTATTTCTGGGAACAATCACATCACACAAGTGCCTACGTCCCGGCTCGCTTTCTCTCCATCCCCACCGCCGCATGCGAAGTCACGCCTTCGACTGGATCGCTTAGGTCCGGGCTTGGGGGTGGGTTGCTGCTGCTGGTTGTTAATCTGTAGGGTTCCACCAGGCCAATAAAACCAACATCGCCAGAAACGTCTTTTTAATTTTTCAATAGGAACTTTCTTCTTTTCCCCCCACGCCCCCCTAGAATGACTGTTTGTTTTCGCCTGGGTTTAATAGGCGAGTCTGTAAGCAGCGCCGCTGGGTTTGTGTGGGGACGGGGGTGGAAAAATGCCCTGCTCTGAAAGTTACTCACACTAAGATGCCTTTGTGTTCTTTTGCAGAAAGAAACACACACACACAGGATAGTATATGTGTGTGTGTTATGTGCAGTCATTCATATCTAGCTATCTATGAATAACCAGGACAGGCCTCCTCCTAGAACAAGAACAGAGGCCTTAAGTCAAACATCAAGAAGGCTGTACATCTTCCCAGTGTTTAACACACTCACAGACACCCCACAGGTATATGTATACGCACACCTGTATCTATATACCCCCATACACACACACACTTATTTAAGATATTTTAATGTTTAAGACTTAAGACTTCAAATACTAATAATGAATGATGAATTCATTAATAATGTGTTTGTACAGTCACTTCCTGTTGTCACCTAATACCAACACGATCCAGTGGATTGAAAATTCGGTAAAGGACTGTAAGCCAAGTATTGTATTTGTGGGAGGCATCTCGTGGGGTTTTTCAAGGATCTTTGGTCAGGTCTTATCTAATATTTGCATTAATGATCTGGCGAAAGGAATATGCAGCTCATTAATGAGATTAGCAATGACAGATGCTTCCTAGCCAGGAAGAGTTGTGCACAACTGTTAAGACTGAGAAATAAAGGAAAGGGACATAGAAAAAGTAGAAATATTGGTAGAAAATAATGCATTCGACTCTATTTCGAAAAACAACAACAGGCTAACACAGCTCGGAGAAAATCACCCGAAACACAGATTTTCTACTGGGATCTGATCCCAAGTCCAGTGAAGCTGATGATCAGGCCCAGCCAATGAAAAGGCAGCGGACAGCAAATTAGACGTGTGTTTGTGGTGCAAAATGCCTGCAGAAACACAAAGGGGCAACACATCTATGAACTGCACCCACAGAAGAACAATGTATGAAGCATTAAGGTAATGCTACCACCCTTGTGTTCAGTTTTGGGTACCTCTGTGTCTACACTAGAGACCTTACAGTAGCGCAGCTTTACCAATGCTCTCCCAACGTAATTCCACCACCCTCAACCAGCAGCGGTAGCTATGCCGGTGGGAGAAGCTCATGTAGTGTAGACATTCCCCAGAAGTAGACAGACTTCACTTTAAGTCCTAGCTCCCTACATACTTCTTGGCCAAGCACCATTGCTTCTCAAATTCTCATCTGTACAATGGGGAAAATAGCATTTCCTTACTTCAGAGGAGAGTTGCTATCGGAATGGGCAGATAAATGGGCATTATTGAGGAAGATAATAAAAGGCATGGGATAAAATTAAGCATTTAAGATGAATAGCAAGAAACTTTTCCTGGCAGTGAGTTCTGTTAGATTGAGGAATAGTCTCCATAGGAAAGTGTCGGCAGACCTTATTGCCTGGGCATTTAAACATAGATTAGAAAGGGCACTAGTAAAAGTAGGATAGAGACAAAGATCCTGTACTGGCGGGGAAATGAAGATGAGCTAATAGGTGTTACCGCTTCTCATTTTGGGATCGCCATTTTGGTATTTAAAACAGAAATGGGTAGAAAGAAAACACACGTCATTGCTCAGCAGTTAGAATAACAGTGGGGTACAGGTTTAGAGAGACAAAGCGGGTGAGATAATAGCTTGTCTCTTTAATATCCCGGGACCCACAGGACGTCAACACATCTACACGTTTGGCTTCCTAAGTCACCTCATGAACTCCAGGTCATCGAATTTAAACAAACCCAGACACAACACTTACATTTATCGGATCAGCGCCTCAGCTGATGTGAATCAAGATCGATCCACTGACATCAACAGACCTACATCAATGTACTTCAGCTGAGGATCTGGACCGTTATATTTCGGCACATACATATGTCTATCTGTCCGTCTGCCTGTCCTTAAGATTGTAGCACTGTAGGTCAATCAAATCTAATAAAATCCTTTCCCCCTTTTACAAGTGATAATGAGCCCACTTCTTCCAAAAGAGAAAGAGAAAACATGGACGCAATTAACTATTGAATTAAACTCATTTTAAAGACTATAATTCAACTGAAATTAATTACACCAGCATGAAATTGTATTAAGACCGTTGTGAATCCGGTGCATTATCTTAGTTCTGATTGTGTCCATTTATTTTGCAATTATTTTTTTAAGAGCTCTTCCCTAAGTGGCTGATTATTTTAATCTTTCTTTCCCTTTTAATACCTAAGACTTAATTATTATATGAAAAACCTGTATCTATTTATGTCATCACCTTCAACGTCTAACCAAACCCAGTGAAGTCGTGAATATGATTATGGACTGGTAATATGAACAATGAGGGAGGATAAAGGAGGTGTATGTGTGTGCAAGAGAGAGAGTGTGTGTGTGTGTGTGTGACAGAGATCCAATTAACAGACATACATCTCTAATGAGCCCTTTAGGAAGAAATGAAAAATAGTCACCGCCTGGTAACGTCAATTAAGTCGCTTTCAAATACGAGGTTACTCAGCGAGGCCAAAAATTATCATATAAAAGCTCATTGCCAGAGCAGTACAAATGACATGGTGCTTGAATAGCTGAAGACATTTGGTTGCTATTATAAACAAGTGGGGCTAATAGTGTGCGTACATTCGCTGACTAACCATGGGAGCTGGGCATCCTATAAGGACGCATAATAAGGAAAGACTGCCAGGTTCTCCGGCTAAATAAGTCCAAAAGGGCCATTATAAAACCACTGACACAAGAAGTGTGATTGGGACAAAGAGCATTTATAACGAGAGCTTTTCAAACAGACCCATAACTGGAAGCTAGCCGCATGAACACGGTTAAAGGATGTTTGCTTTTTATAGAGAACACATGGCGAACCTTTATGACGCAAAGTCTTCTAATGATGTTTAGAGTATTCATCCTTACCACCATAGCAAGGTGATTGGAAAAATAACTCCGCTTTCCTCTTCTTTAAATTCAGAAATGGGGAAAAGTAACTACACCTTCCAGGGTTTTTTGAAGGAGTAAAGGTAATAGTTTCAAACGAGAAAGAAAGAAAGTCACCAGGGGCAGTGTGATGGGTGTGTGCACCCCACACCAGTTTTGAGGCCAATTAGGTCACCTGGCCTCACCTGAGAAGGGGAGGATCAGGGTTAACTGAGAATGGAGCCCAGCTGGGGAAGGCAGCCCTGTAAAACTAGAAAGCTGGCAGTAGAAGGGGGCTGTAGGAAGGTCTGGAGTCATTTCCTAGATGGAAAGCAAGAGGGTTGGGGATAAAGATGAGATCTAGGGGATGAGTAAGCCTTGGGGTCTTGCCCAGTTCTGTGGAATCCAGCAAGAGGCTGAGCAAGGTGAAGTAGTAGGGTACAGGGGAATCTCTATTGGCAAACCAGAGATAGGTAAGGAGATAGAGATATGGGGTAGGAAGGAGTGCAGGGAGCAGAAATAGGGTAGAGAGGGCAAGTCATAGTGGACTTAGAACATTGAAAAGATTTGGGTTCCCCTACTAGCCCCTGGGAAGGTAGCAGGGGAGTGGGAGATGTGGACTGGAAAACCATCTGAGGTGACCTCTTGTTATGCCAGAAGGGCAGGGGACTGCATTGTGTACTGTCCAGAGGACGGAGTCATGAAGGGAGAGCACCCTGTGCTGCAGGGAGGGAGAGAGAGAGAGAGGTCGCTGATGGAAGGAAGCAGCCAGCATGAAGAGCTGTTTCCCAGACCTAGCCACAAGAAGGCCTAGCTGTGGTGAGGGGGGGGCCCTTTACAGGCAGGTTTGTTCTAATTCCTGCCAAGCTGTAAGGACCTGATCTTGCTCTCCTAGTGAATGAAGATGATATTTTAGCCTCACTGGGAGTAGCACTGAGCCTCAGCTGTGGACAGGTCTGAAGCTTTTACCGCTTAAGCAGACAATGCTCCTAGTGGAGTCAGTGGGAAGCCTACCTCACTAAGGAGCTTGGCAGCATGGCCAACATTTAGGGTGATATCTACTCATGTTGAGAAGAACCTTGCTCCTTGAGTGGTCCTACTGACAATAATGAGTCTGCTCACATAGTCAGGTGCCGCTCAACCGAAGACAGGGCAGCAGAATCGGGTCCTGTGCACATCAGTGCCTTATGTTAGGCACCTAACTCTGCATTTAAGCACCTAAATAACAAATTGGTTTTTCAGAGGGGCTGAGCTTCTGCAGCTCCCCATGAAAGCAATGATGGCATTCCTGCCGATTTCAGACAGCGTTCTGCCAGAGTCAGGACTCCGTGTGGACTCTGCGGTTTAGTCTATACAGTTAGGGATGTGACACCTGCTCTGTATTCATGGTGGAGCCAAATCCTGACTTCCTTTCTCAAGCAAAGCTACTGTGAGATCAGATCCTGAGAGATGCTGGGCAAGTGGAAGTCCCAAGGACATTCCTCTTACAGGGGTGTGTATTCCCATCCACAGGCAAGGGTGTATAATTCCTCAACAGGGCAGTGCGGGTTGTCCAGGTTTATTGTCACACAATGAGATTTTTACATTACTGAAGGCAACATACATCTCTTATGTTCTTCCTATCACTAGAATGCTCTTCCCAGTGGAAGACTCAATGTGGGGGTGGGGCACAAGGTAACAAAATGTGTATCTCTGGAGCAGATAATCTGCCTATCACTTACACTACATGTGTTAGCTACTCACTGGAGTATGGTTAACTCCACATGTGGTGCTGGCTTGCTCACCACTTATCTCTCTTAGGTACTTCTATGGCCCCCAGCATGTTGCAAGCTGTAATGTAATTATCCTCACAACACCCTGTTGACATAGGGCTGGGCTTTATATCCATTTTACAGATGGGGAACTGTGGCACAGAGATGAAAAGACAGCTTTCAAAGGTATTTAGCCACTTGATGCAGAAAGGTGCCATTTGACTATTCTACTAGATTACAATCTTCATCTAAGTACCTTTGAAAATCTGGTCCTTGAGTCACATTGTAAGCCTGTAGGCAAGCATGGACTTCACCGTAGATCCATCTGCAAAGTTCTGTGCAAAAGCCCCAACCCTCTGCCTGTCTTTTTCTGGTCTTAGTCAAACTCATGCACCTCCTTGAGTAGAAAGCTGAGGAAAGGGATGTGTCTGGAGTGGATAAGGAGTCTGCTAGGGCTCAGCCCTTGTTGACACTGCATAGTGGACATGCAATTTGGAGCAGGAGTAGGAATAGATGTGGTTTATTGGTTATATTATGTGGTGTTTACTGGACCCAGCCAAGATTAGAATCCCATTATATTAGATCCTGTACGAACATTTACTAAGAGACAGTTCAGACAAAATAAGCAAGACAAAGAAAGGGAAACAGACTGACCAGGGTCACACAACAGGTCATTGGCAGAGCCAGGAAAAAGCCCAACTGATGCTAAACCCAGTTCCCTGTCCACCACCATGTGAAGCTACCTTCTGAAGAGGATGCCAATGCAATTGAAGGGAGATCAATGAGAGAGTGGAATCTACCTCTGTTTGTTTATCCACAAGTACATGACAGCTGTAAATCTGTCAGCCTAGCACTGTGGCTTGGGGGTTCCAGATGGTGGTTTTGGCTTTATGTTCTTGGCTCTTATATATTGCAGGTTTCCTTTCTAGACATTTCTTGCCAGATGTTGAGAAAAAAAATCGTAAATATCAGATTGCGAACTCGCCAGTCCACGAAAATGCATATGTCGCACATGTCACTAGACTTACAGGAATGCAAACATGTCTAATGAGTCTCTGGTAGAAAAGGGAGCTGTACGTGGGTCTTTGAAGTCCTAGGCTAGGGCCTTAACTACTGGACCATCCTTTATCTCACACTACATAGTATAGTCATGTTAGAGGAGCCTTCAGAGCAGCTGGTTACAAACAAAAATATAAGAATGGCCATACTGGGTCAGACCAGTGGTCCATAGAGGCCAGTGTCCTGTCACTGACAGTGGCCATACCAGAGTTTCAGGGAGAGCGTACAGAACAGGGCAGTTTTGGAATGATCCACCCCTGTCTTCTATTCCCGGTTTGTGGTAATCCAAGGTTATGGGTCTATCTATTGACAGTATTTCTAATGCACCCATTGCTACAGCACATCGATGGTTTTAGGGAGAGGAATGAAAGAGTATTTCCAGGCACCGGTGGCTCTTCCACACTGGAATGTTGCACCAATTTCACTATACTGGTTTTAGTTAAACTAGTGCAAGTGCTGTGTGTTTAAAAGCATTCCAGGGTTGTATTGGGGACCTACAGATAAAGGCACTAAAGTTGGTCAAAGAAAGATAATTCCGTCCATGGAGGTGCCCTCGGTTTCCTTCATTAAGGATTTGGAAGAAAAAGTTATAACTGTTGGCAAAGCGATTCACTGTAAATAAACAGACCTACGATGTTCTCCAAAGTTATAAGATAAAGCAACTGAACATTCCAACTGCTAATGTTGACAAAGCTGAGTCCTGCTATAACTGAACTATCTTTCCAGGCCTCTAGATTAGTATCATTAGTAACAATATAGCGGTAGCATGTCAGGACCCAACCAGAATCAGGACTGCATGGTGTTAGGCACTGTACAAACAGAGAGACAGTCCCTGCACCAGTCTACAGACAGACAACGAGGGACAGGGGAAACTAAGACACAGAGCAGTAGAGTATCCTGCCCACGGTGATGCAGGTTTATCAGTGGCAGAGATGAGAACACAACCTAGTTTTCCCAGGCCAGTGACTTATCCACTAGGATTTAAACTGGGATCTGATTATATTCCCCACATCCACTCTATTTTTTCCCCTCTCTTTCCCCTCCATGATCTGTAAGGAACAGTGTCAAGGGCTTGAAATTCCATGTGAATGATTAAAGCATTAGAAAACATGCCTTATAGTGATATATTTGAGGAGCTCAATCTATTTAGTTTGGCAAAGAGAAGTCTAAGGGGTGACTGGATTACAGCCCGTGAGTATCTACATGGGGAACAAATATTTGACAATGAGATCTTCAGTCTAACAGAAACAGGTGTAAAGTGATCCAGTGACTGGAAGTCAAAGCTATACAAATTCAGACTAAAATTATCTCATACATTTTTAATGCTGAAGATAATTAACCATTAGAACAATTTACCAAGGGTCGTGGTGGATTTTCTATCACTGACAATACTTAAATCAAGAAAGGGTATTTGTTCTAAAAGCTCTGTGTAGTGTCCCACTCCCACAGAGCAGGGGTTAAAAGCAGCCCTGGAGAGGGCTGTGGCTGGGAAAAGCTGAGTGGGGAAGCAGTCACAGCTCAATCAGGGCCCAACTGGCCCTTATAAGAGGACTATGGGCCAGGAGCTGGGAGGAGTCTCTCTTCAGCTTTGGAAGGAGAAGGACCTGGCTGCCTGGGAGCTCAGGGAACAGAGCAGGGTTGAGGGAAAGGCCAGAGGAGCTGGGGCGCTTCTACCTGGTAAACCCCCAGGCCGCAGGTGCTGCTACTGGGGCTACAGAGGTGCAGCCCAGGAATAGGCAGAGGCAGCAGGTCCAAACCTCCTTGCCGATGATGAGTGGCCATTATGGACTGCAATCAGCCCCTTGAGAAAAGGCCTAGATGATGGCTGGCAGTAGCCATTGAGGCAAGGTGGATGTAGAGGGTTAGGGGTTCCCCTGGGAGGGGAAACCCAGCATTTGGGGGTACTGCTGAGGGCAGAACCCTGAGGAAGGGGCACCCGGGTACAAGAGGGGCATGGGCCTCGAGGCAGGTAAGACACCGGCCAACGCTCCAAGTGCTGAAAGAACTAATTCCCAGACAACCAGCAGGAGGCGCCATGCCAGTGAGTCTGCTATAGAAATTATTTTGGGGATGTTCTTTGGCCTGTGTTACACAGGAGATTTCTTCTGTGGAATCATCTATGCATGACTTTTGCTCCAGTTTAATTAAATCAGTAAAAAAAACAACAATGTAGTTAAATTGGTGCAATCCTCAAGTGTGGAAGCAGAACCATTGATGTGAAATGTTCTTTTTCCATTCCTTTCCCTAAAAACACCTAGATAGTATGGTGATGGACCCTTTAGAAATAGGATCAAGAAATAGATACTTGACCTAGAAGAGGAGAAACAACGTAAGTTCAGATGCTCATTGCTTCTGCAAGACAAAGCCTATAGGTCCCTAGGAAATGGAACAAATGGAAGTGAGTAGAACCATCTCCAGGACATGGCTCCATCATCTTTCTGGCTTTCTCTGAGAGACCTCATTGGGCTGGTGAGTCCTCCCTGGGTGAGCTGGGGATGGTAGAGGCCAGGGCTGGGGCAGAATGTGCATCCTCTTGGGCATCATTTCCAGCTCTCCTTTTGTGGCTCTTCAATGCTTTTCAAAAGAATGCAATACTTCAAGGCACACCTGTGGGGTTCTTCTGCTTCCCCAGGCCCACAGATGCTGTGAGAAGCTCAGTGGAAGCTCTTCCCATGGAGTTTTTCTAGTATGGGCCTGAAGGTCATGTAGAACCTGCAGCATTGAAAAACACAGCCTGTGGCCTCCCTTCTCCATTCCCTGCAGATTAAGGGCAAACCCCATTGGCCAGAGTTTTAGCTGCCTTATCTAAGGAGACACGAGGACAAGCAAACACCGTGGTGGGGAGGGTTCCCGTTCAATTTAAGTGTTATGTAAATAGATATGCAAATTTAGCCCAGCCCTTGGCATTTCGGCAGGTTGCCAGGGTGATTGTTGGCACTGCAGAGCTGGGGCGCTCCTTCTACACCCATCCCTTTGGCTAAAATTCCTCCCACCTTTCCCCCATGGCCTAGAACAAGGCAATGCCCCAGTGCTTCGGTTCTCACTTGTTTCACTTGGCTCCCACATGAACCCTTGCAAAGGTCTGGGTTTCCTGCTGGCTCCTGCTGCCCATCTCCTCCGGAGACATGTGGGCACATTCAGCTTTGTAATAAAAACATGGTGCCTCTGGGCAAAGGGCCTGATCCAACTCCCACGGAGGGGAATGAGAGGCCTGGCTTGGAGCCTACACTGTGGTAATTTTGCCAGCTTGTGAGACCTCTTTAGAGGCTATCCCTGGGTTACAAGCAGTAACTGTGTTTCCTCTGAACCAATGTCCCCCTTTCCATTCGTGTTTTCTCAACTCTGTCTTATGCTTCCTTAGCAACCCATAAATTCAGATGGTTGAATTTCTTCTATCCTTCTCTTTCGACTTCCATGTAATGACCTTACTTGTTAAACATGACAAGCATTTTCCTTCTAAAACACCTGAGATTTAGGACAGGTAGTAAATGGAGACCTGCTTCGTTCTTTTAAAACATGATACTGCAGAACCACTGGCCAAGAATCCAGTCTTAGTGGCTCTTAGAGGGGAGAAAAGGATGTATTTTTCCTTCCTACTTTGCAAGTAGCACTGATGTTTTCCGTTTTTAAAAAAAAACAGAAAACATTCTGGAGGTACAAAGCCATATTATGCTTCTAAAGTCATTTTATTTCCTTCCCTTGCTACAAATTTAGCATAGCAAGTATATTCTGCTGCCAAATTGAGGGCCAGATCCTGTTTGGAGCAATGGAGCTATCCTCATTTTAGACTTGCTAACTTCTATCCTGATGCATAACATTTTAACAGGGAAACTACACTGTAGGAGGGGTGAGGGGACCAATCCTGCTCCCAGTGGCACCGCTCTCATGGCTGGATTTATTTTCACAGAGGCCCTGTGATGTGGGATCCTCACCTTGCATCTGGGGAGCAGAGGTACAGAGCAGATGATGTGACTTGACCAATCTCACAGAGGCAATGTGGCTGAGACAGTCTTTGACTCTAGATGACCCAAGCTCCCATCCAATGCACGGACACTGTGGAAATTAATGCTGCTACCTATGTCATTAGTAGAGATGGTCAAACAGGGGTGTTTTGGAGAGCATAGCTGTGGATTGTGATCTTGGAGGTTAAGGGACTTGATGAGTTGTGCGTTTGGTCCCTGTGTGGTGGTTGTTCTCTGTGTTGATCCCTGAACAGGCCAAGTGAGACCAGTCGGCTTGCTTGTGTCTCAGTAAGAGCCATGCGACTGTGGATCTTTGAATAGCTCCAGTGTGTCACAAAGAAATCGCCAGCTGTCCAAGGAAGTCCGATGGTCCTTATTGGGTATTCTATATTAAGAAGAACAGGCAGGATGTCCAGCAAGGAACAGGCAGACAGCAGGATGGTGACCTGTCTTCCAAAGCCACAAATGACACTTGTCTCTAAGATGAGATAGGCTTCTGAAGGTGTCAGTCAGTAATCCAGTGGTCATGGGGCATATTGGCACTAATAATGCTGCTTCACTGGGTACCTCATGGATTATAGATTACTTCAGGGAATTCTGAAGGGTGGGAAGGAGAAGAATGTCCCAAGTGATCTTTTCAAAGATCCTTCCTGTCCCATAAATGAAGGAATGTAGAGGGTCGGAGATTTTGGAAGTAAACTGCTAGCTGTGTAGCTGGAGTAGGGTAGATGGTTTTGGTATTGTGGAATAATGAGCCTCCTTCTATGAGGAGAGGGGCCTATATAATTTGGATTATGTTCATCTCAAGGAAGAGGAACCAATCTCCTCAGGGACAGACTAGCCAGACTAGTCAGCAGAGCATCAGATTAACAATGAAAAGGAAGGGTAAAAAGAGGGAACAAATGTGCACTCATTTAAAACTAAATCGTGATGTTGAGAGCAAAACTCATCACCAACAGATGTGAAGAGAAGAAATTATTGAATTGCCAATGCGCCAGTAACTGGAGCCTGGGAAACTGACAAGAGGAATTGGAATTGCTCATTTATGAGCATAAATTCAGCCTAGTTGGTTTAACTGAAACCTGGTGGGAAGATTCGCCTGCTTGGGATGCTAAAATTACTGATTATGTGCTATTTAAATAACCTATTTAGGAAGGGTCAGGAGGCCAAAAGGGGAGAGGCATTACCTGTTTCCTAGTCACTGAGAGTTCAAAAGCAAAGGATTTTGAATGTCTAACAGATCAATGTCCTCACCAATAAAGCATGAAGTGGGATAGTAGATGCTGTCTGCTGCAGACGACCAGATCACACTAGGGAACATGAGGACTGGCTCCTTAGGCACCTAAGAATATAAGAATGACCATACTGGATCAGACAGGTGAGCCAAACTGGTTTCCAGGTTTGCATTTGTCATTGTTCAGTTGGGGCCTAGGGGTCTCTGTCTGAGCTGGTACCTCATCTGCCAGTGTTACGGTTGTCTCTTCTCTCAGTTGAACAGTCCCCGTCTTTTAATTTTTCCTCAGATGGAAGCTCTTCCATACCCCTAATCATTTTTGTTGCCCTTTATTGTATTTTTTTCCAATTTTACTCTGTCTTTTTTGAGAAGGGGTGACCAGAGCTGCACACAGTACTCAAGTCATGGGAGTACCATGGATTTATGTAGTGGCATTATGATATTTTCTATCCTTATCTATCCCTTTCCTAATGGCTCCTAATATTCTGTTAGCTTTTTTGATTGCTGCTGCATATAGAGCAGATGATTTCAGAGAACTATCCACTATGACGCTAAGATCTTTCTTGAGTGGAAACAACTAGTTTAGACCCTATAATTTTTGTGTGTATAATTGGGATTATGTTTTCCAATGTGTGTTACTTTGCATTTATCAACACTGAATTTCATCTGCCATTTTGTTGCCCATCACCCAGTTTTGTGAGATCCCTTTGTAACTCTTCGCAGTCAGCTTTGAACTTAACTGTCTTGAATAAGTTTGTATCACCTGCAAGCTTTGCCACTTCATTGTTTACCCCTTTTTAAAGATTGTTTGATATGTTGAACAGGACTGGTCCTAGTACTGATGACTGGGGGACTCTGCTATTTACCTCTCTGCACTGTGGAAACTGACCACTTATTTCTAACCTTTGTTTCCATCTTTTATCCTGATCTATGAGAGGACCTTCCCTCTTAACCCATGACTGCTTATGAGCCTTTGGTAAGGGACCTTGTCAAAGGCTTTCTGAAAGTCCAAGTACACTATATGCACTGGATCACCCTTGTCCATGTTTGTTGACCCTCTCAAAGAATTCTAATAGATTGGTGAGGCATGATTTTTCTTACAAAAGTAATGTTGACTATCCCCAAATGTTTAGTGTTCATCTAAGTATCTGCTAACTCTGTTCTTTACTATAGTTTCAACCAGCTTGCCTAGTATTGACATTAGGCTTACTGGTCTGTAATTGTCAGGATTGTCTCTAGAGCCTTCTTAAATTCAGTGTTATGTTCACTATCCTCCAGTCATCTGGTACAGAGGCTGATTTAGTGATCGGTTACATACCACAATAAGTTCTGCAATTTCATATCTGAGTTCATTCAGAACTCTTCAATGAATACTATTTGGTTCCGGTGACTTATTGCTGTTTAATTTATCAATGCGTTCCAAAACGGCAACTGTGACATCTCAATCTGGGATCGTTCCTCAGATTTGTCACCTAAAAAGAATGGCTGAGGGGTGAGAATCTCCCTCACAGCCTCTGCAGTGAAGACCAATGTGAACAATTAATTTAGCTTCTCCTCAGTGGCCTTGTCTTCCGTGAATGCTTCCTTAGCACCTCGCTCATCCAGTGGCCCCACTGAGCCTTCGGCAGGTTTGCTGCTTCTGATATATGTAGGGGGCAAAACGCTGTGTTATCATGGCGTAACTGTGCCTCTGTGGGTCACAACTGAGAATACCAAATTCAGGGCAAACTGCTGAGAAATATGGTGGGGATATCCCAAAACTGTAGGTTATTCTCCCATGAGATATACCAAACCAGCAATGAAAGTAAACTTCTGTTTTACCACACTGGCTAACAAGAAGTCATAAAAGCAGTTCCCTTTGGCATTCCAGTCCTTATATCACCATCAAAAACACTAGACTTAAGGAACCACACATCTCTAAAACCAATCTCCTCAAATAAAAGGTTCTTCTAATCCCCAGGGACCAACCACACACCTAGGTCAATATACAACTCATATTACCCCAAAATCATGCTACTGCCAATCCTTTAGTATCTAAAATCTAAAGGTTTATTCACTGAAAGAAAGGTGAGAGTTAAAATAGGTTAAAGGAGTCAAATCCATACAATAAATGCAAAGCTCTTGGTTCAGGCTTGTAGAAGTGATGGAATAAACTGCTGGCTTGATAAGTCTCTGGTTGCTTTCAAATCATTGGAAGGACCTCAGTCCCCTGGTTAGAATGCTCACAATTAGTGTAAGTCCATAGTCCAGAGTTCTGAGCAGGAAAGAGGCAAAATGGAGGTGTTTCCATGGCCTTTTAAACCTTTTGTCATGTGGATGGAATCCCATTGTTCTTACTGTGGAAAATCACAGTAACAAGAGTACTCCATATCTGGAGTTACATGTCCATGCATGATTTTGGCTAGTCACATCAGGAAATCATTACCTCTACCTCAAACAGCATGTTCACAAAAAGTCTCTTCAGAGTAGGTGGGTCTTCCATGGTGAGTTAAATGTTCTTTTGGTGGGCATTACCCCAGGAGCAAACATTTGAAATCCAGTTTTAGAGCCAGTACTCATAACTTCAAATACAAAATGCATACATCCATACATATAGCAGAATTATATTCAGCAAGTCATAACCTTTCCATAGACACCTTCCTTGGCAACCTTTGTACAAGATTTGTTGCAAATATATAACAGTGGTTGCAACAATGATCCATATGGTCATATTTTAATCAGATAACATCAGAGATGGGGGAACTTAAATCTGAATGACAGGCTAGAGATCTGGTGCTACCACTACTAGAACATCCTCTAAAACTTAGAGAGGCTAATGTCTCAGCTCAAGAAGTGTTGCATACAATTTGGAGGGATTCTATTTTAGGCTTCAGGATGACAGATAAAGAGGAACTGATCACAGAACTAAAAACTAGTGGTTGCTCTGATACAAGGAATCATGACTTGATTACATTTAAGTGCAAAGAGAATAAAATCCAAACTAGTAATTTACATACTCGATGCATTAAAAGGGCCAGTTTCACAAACCTGAAAAAAATTGAGCCAAAGAAAGAATTTGAACAGAAAAAAATGTGTTATAATTAGGAATTATTTAAGAACATTTAATTAGATGCCCCAAAACTCCACAATGGAGAAAGATGGTTCTGTGGATTTAAAACCAACCTGCCTTGGAGGGGAAGTAAAAGCAGCTCCATCTATGTTTTTATTTTCCCTTTGATTTTTCCTTATCAGCTGTTTACAATTTCTAGCTTGTAAATTATATCCATTGCTATCAGCTTCTCCCTTTCCCCATTTATACATGAATATAAATAGACATGTACGTATAAACCCAGAGAAAAGGGGGGAGCTGATAGCAGTGAATACAAATTAGAAGCTAGAAGTTGTAGACAGCTGACATCAATGGCCTGCAGAGCTAAGAACAATAAATAAAAAGTTTATTAGGAATTGGTCATCATTTGGTGGTCCCTTCAGTCTTTAAACTCTATCTAGTCTGACCTCCTGTCTATCCCAGGCTACTAACCACCAGCCAGCCACCTCCACACCAAACCAGCCAGCCAGAAATAGACCAAAGTATTACAGCCCTCAGGAGTCTAAACCACTGTGTGCCAGAGGCAGAGAACAGAAGTCATTGAGGCACTCCAATGCATGTGAGCCCCGCAATGGCAGAGAATCGATTTTAGCAAGAGATGCCTAGATGATCATGGCAGATGGCCAATTCCCTTTGCTGCAGAGGAAGGCAAAACAAAAATGCCAGGATCCCTGCCAATCTGAAATGGAAAAAATTCCTTCCTGACCCCAAACCTAGTCATCAATGTGACCCTGAGTATATGAGCAAGACTTACCAGCTAAGTACCTAAGAAAGAGAATTCTCTGTACCATCTCAGAGCACCAGCCCACCCATCCAGGGTCCCATCCCCACCCATGTCCCTCTGGAGGCAGGACTAGTAATAGTAATGCAGAAAAGCCAAAAGTGTTCAATAACTATTTCTGTTCTGCATTTGGAGGAAGCCAGACAGTATTTATATCACGTAATGATGAAATACTTTCCATTCCAACAGTAACTCGGAAGGATATTAAACAGCAGCTATGAAAGTCAGACATTTCTAAATTTGCAGATTCAGATAACTTGCTACTGAGAGTTTTAAAAGAGCTGGATGAGAAGCTCTCTGAACTATTAATGTTGATTTTCAATGTCTTGGAAACTGGAGAGGTTCCAGAGGACTGAAAATTAATGTCGAATCAATATTTTTAAAGGATAAATTGTAGGCCTGTCAGTCTGACATAGAACCCAGGCCAAAGGGACTCAATTTACAAAGAATTAAATGGGGAGTAATGTAATTAATGCTAGTTAACATGGATTTATGGAAAATAGATTGCTTGATTTTTTTATGCGATTACAAGTTTTGTTGATGAAGTAATATCCATAAATTCTATAAGGCATTTGACTTTGTCCCATACGATATTTCAATTTAAGAAACTAAAATGAGATTCATTCATTATAGCCAGTTTTAACTCACTTCATGAGTACTAACAACTAGATTTCAAAATGTAATTGTAAACTGGGTAGTATCATTGAGAAGATGTGTTTCTAATCTAGTTCCACAGGCTACTTAACAGTCTCAATGACATAGAAGAAAACATAACATTATTACTAATAAAGTTTGTAGATTATACAAAGATTGGATGAAACTGGATTAAATAAAGAGGACAAGTCACTGCTATGGAGCATTCTGGATTTCTTGGCAAACTGGACTCAAGCAATACCACCAAATAAAGTAATATGTCTAAGAACAAAAAATGCAGACATATTTACCAGCTGGGAGACAGTGTCTCTGAAAAAGATTTAGGTGTCATGGTGGATAATCAGCAAAAAGATGGTTTCAGAAATGTTAAACATTTGATCAAACATTGTCAAATGTTTCTACAAGAGTAGCCCTCGCTATTAATTTCTGCTGTGTGCCATCATGTCTTTACTTCCCCATCTTCCTTGTTTGGGACATAGGGCACAAGCAAGACAAGGAAAATCTGCCCAAGCAATTTAGTGAAGGGGACAGTGACCAGGGAGCACAACAGAGGGTTCAATCTTCACTCAGTGGTTCCAAGTAGAAGGCAAAAACCATCCCCAATGAAAGAGAAAATGTCATTAAAATAATCTGCCGACAAACAATTTAAGGTCCCATTTTGGGATTTTCCCCCCAGATATCACCATCCATTGCAGAAGCAACAAAGTGGAATTTTTAGCACCCTCAGCTTCTAAGCGTGGAAAATAGATTTCAAATCCGTGCATCCTATATTTGACCATCTTGTTCCTATTCAAGTTTTTTAGATATAATTCATCCTCACCTATGACAGACTAAAAGAGCGGGCCGGGAAAATATGAATAACTGAACTCAAAGAGTTTTCCTAAGAGTTGCAGAAACCCAGAAACGTAATTCTTAGTATATTTGGGGAGGTGGGGGAAATAGAGACTTAGCTTTTTTCCCCCCCAGGCGATCTGAAAACTACTGGACTGTGTGTTGTAGGAAGTCTCCCAGAGGATGACAGAAATAGGATTAAAGCAGGTGACTCTTTGAACTTAGCTTAGATAACTGACCCCCACAATCAACAGTCCAGAAGTTTAGTACACAGATTACATGGACTTGTCTAGTTAGGTCTTCATCAAAGTGCCCCTGACTTCAGTGAGTCAAATGAAAATAAAGAAGACGGGCTGCTGGGGTTATCTCTTCATATCGTTTTAGCCTCTTCTTAGCACTAATGGACAATTAGTGGGCTGCGCGGTTCGTTATATAAAGCGCAGGAGGAGAATTCTTTGTCTCGTTGAGTGTTGGGGGGGCTCTTTAGAGATCTGAAATATACAAAAATAGCAAGGCGGGGGGGGGGGGAGTGCGGAGGCGGATTCCAAAGCGGAATCTAGTTGAAAACAGATTCCTCCCCGCATCAGCGCCAAGAAATCCCGCGCCCTTGGTGCACGTGTAGGGAAGAAAAGGGAAGTTTGCACTTTATAAACAGCCAAGTAAATGCCCAGGATCAAAGGCGGGCTTTGGAGCGCGGGCTGGCGCGGGGGTAAGACCTTTAATGACATTCGCAATTCTTCAACCCACCTTATTTCTGGCGCTAGCTGGTCCCCACGCGTCACTTTACATTGCACGGATGCAGACGCGTGCCTGCCTTTTCGGCCAATAAATAACGGGCCAGAAGAGAAAATAGCGACCGCTGCAATTCTTGAGGCCCGCGGTGATTATGCTGCTCCCGCGAAAGTACGGTCACAAAGGAGCCTGGAGCCGCTTCCTGTAATACTACGGAAAGCGTGCGTCGCTCAGCCAGGCCGCGGGGCCGCCAGAAACAAGAGGATAAATCACAAATGCACGACCCCGGCTTCTCTCTCACACACACTCCCGTTCTCTTTCCTCTTTCTTACACTCATTTTAAGTCTGTCTCATCCTTCCTTCCCCTCTCTCTGTCTCCCTCACACACAGGCACAAGCTGCCTTCCCTCGGTCTTTCCCTCCGCTCGCCACTCTTCCACTGTCTCTCTTGCACTGCCCGCTCGCTCTCCCGGCCGCGCTCTATAGGCCTGGTTTACGGTTCTACCGAACCTTCCCTGCGGCTGATATTCAGACACGGTGCCTAGCAAAAATATGCGCATGGAGACATTTCTCGGGAGTGGGGGAGCTGCGGTTGCCCTTTGGGGCTGTCAGCCCCAGACGCGCTTAGGGCCACCGCCTCTGCTTTCAACCCAGCGGCGGGGGTGAGCCCTAGTCTTGCCTCGCCCGGCTCTGGCTTTGCTCCTTTGCCGTGGGATGGGAAGGACCTGAAGCTTTTGGCTCTTGCACTGACCGCCCTACTGGCAGATCCGCGGGCCGAGCCTCGAGCCCGGGTCTGGGGAGCCGGCATCGGGCGAAATTCACAAACGGATCCAATAATGTCTGGCCAGGAAGCCCGCTTGCCAAGGGCTAGGCGGCTGCGAGCGCCCGTCTGTGCCTAACCCGACGCCCTCGGAGCACTCGGTGTGGATGGGGTTATAACGGAGGCTAACAGACGTAGGAAGCCACCGTCAATGGTCAGTCGGGACGGGACGGGCTGGGCGCTGCTAGGCTCCGAGCCGGGAGCGTTTCCGTAAATCAGGGCGTCGGCCGAGAACAACAAACGACTCTCACCCCGCTTCCATTCTAGTGCTAAGGATTTAAACGTGTCACGTATATCCCCTGTCTCAACGGACTGAGAAGAAATAAACTCCCCTTTCTTTGGCTACAGATGAAACTGAGGATACTAGAATAGAAAGCTCCGAGTCAGTTTGCTGCTAAATCTGTCTGTCTATCCATCTATCCATCCCCATATAATCTATCTATCTATCCCTTGTTATATACGAGTATATAATAGTTATGTAACATGTCACTACTCAACTATAAAACTAACTATACACATTTATGTCTCTATATCTCCTTATAACCATATATAAATACATAAAACTATCTATTGTGTTTTACATAGATATGTTGAAAAATCATTTATTGTATTTCTCTTTCTAGTATGACTGTATAGTTCTGCGTAGAAGAGTTTAGAGCTAAATAGTCTTTCTTTCTTCTTTCCTTCCTTCCTTTCTTTCTAACCACTCTGTTGTGTTGTGTATAGGCTTTTTTCCCCCGAGCTAGAACGTTTCTTTGTTTAACTTGTAGGTGACGATCCCCGAAAGAAAGGAAAAACAGACCTTTTCTTTTATACCCTTCTAATCCTTTCTGTCTCCGCTTTTTTTTCTTGATAACTCAAAGAATTGACACCCCAGCCGTTTGTTTTGCTCCCTCGACGGTGAGCCAAATATATTCCGTCTCTGCAGCCCCAGGTTATCTTCGTGGGGATTTTAGAGCGACCAATTTATTTCCTCTTCCTCTGTCTTTATGTGGGTACCCCCGAACAACAATCTTTCGGCCTGGTTCTCTCTAGCTGTTTCCGTTCTTATTCTTTTATGGTCTTCCAATCTCACTCTTTATCGATAAGAAAATGTGTTTAAAAAGGATGCACTTTATTATCTAGCCTAAAATCTTGAGCCTCCTCGCTTCAAAAAAATCGACACACCGCGTCCCCCGTGTTTAAAAGGACCCTCCGTTCAGTAAAATGTATAAGCGCTCCATCGATTTTCCTCCTGGAAGGCCACCCAAAGCGAAGGGCTTTTTAAAGGGATTGTGTTGTTATTGTGTGTGGAACAGGGACAACGGTGTCTGTGGGATGGGAAACAAACAATCAGTACTGAACGCGATGGGCGCGGAGAAAATCCACGTTCAACATGATTGCATCCAAAGTGTGGTGTTGGTTGGTTGGGATTGTTTTCATCCTGTAAGTTACAAGATCTTTTCGGTGTGGGGAAGGGTTTGTACTGGACAGAAGAAGGGGAAAAAAGAGGGAAGGAGGGAAATCAGAGATCAAAACAAAATAAAAACAAACATCTGGATCCTTTCGCCCATGGAAAAATATTGTTATAGAGTCGGAGACGGGGATTTAGTTTGTAGAAAGTGAGATCAACATGGGCTCCCTTTGGAAACCATCCAGCGTTTCTTCCCCACTGTTTTCTCCGAAGTGGAATGAGTGCTGGTGAGTTCTTTGGTTTTCGGGCACACAAAGGAGGAAAGAGCTGAAAACAAAACAGTTTCGCGCGGCCCGAGACGATGCTGAAACTGACATTCTGTGGCACTGATGAATGAAATTAACGCAATCGAACGCCTTTGGCACGTGTCTAAAATATGAAAAGGTTTTTGTGATCAGCTTTGGACGGTACAGACGCCGTGTGGATTCGTTTGACTAAACTTTAGTGTCTTAATCGCAAAGATACACCCCGTTAGCATTTGCATTCGGAAGTTGATCCCAGTGCTAAAGACAGGTTTATGTTCCCCATAATAGCAAAGGTTTTCTTGTGTGTGTGTGTGCGTGTGTGTGTCCAACATTTATATACCGTACAGTGGCAGACCCTCGTCAGACATTACAACTCCCCCATATTCACAAATCTTGGTTCTTGGCAAACAGCTCCCACCGTTTAGTTAAATTGTACTGCTGTCTGAATTATACAGAGACAAAACCCGGCGTTACGGTATTATTCTTGGTGCTGGTTTGATATCAATAAACAAGCAGTAATCAAAGCAGACCTCGATCCTGTTAGGAAAGAGTTGATCTCCTTTATGCCACTAGACTCTCTGATTTCCCGTCCAGGGGCATTGAGTTTTGCACGGGACCACGGTAAAAACAGCAAATCAATCTTCCCTAATCGCGATTCTTCCGCCGGTTTTGAGGGGCTTTCCCCCAAGTTTCTTCTCTTCTCTGTCTGATGCAGTGAAAAGTCCGACCGGCTCCGAAATGTGTATGCGATGCCAACGGGCAGAAGGCGGAAGAGACCCGCGGTTTTGGGGGGGAGATTCCTCCCAGTAATGGGCAAACAACGTGAGAATCCGGTTCAAATGAACTAAATTCGACCCAGCAAATTTAACGTGACTTTCCAGGAACTGGAGGGGCGGGGGGACCGATTTTCCAAATTATTTGCACCGTCGTTGCAAGGAAAACGGGTTGCAAAATAAAACTCTATGCCTTGCAAGGCACAGAATTGTGAACATTTCGGGGTAAGCAGCTGCTTTTAGGATTAGATTTATTTCGAATTCCGGGGATGATTTTGAATGGGCAATAATTGATCTGCATTTAAATCCTCAAGTATGCGCCAAATGATCTTACAAGCAAATGCACTTTTCAATTCAATTGCCTCGGGAGAGACGATCCTGAACATTTGTGGATCACCGCGACGAGAGCGAGCGTTCAGATGGGCTCGTGGGTTGGTTTTTAGAGCCAACTTTCAAGTGATTCTTTTGTTTCCCGAGTCGAGCCGGAAAAGACAAGAACCCGCACGGATTTCGGGGTGGCTGCTGGAGGGGAAGAAACCAGGACCAAAGATAGGGCATTTCAGCCACACACTGCTCCGGGAGACGTGTCTGCAAAGAGCCCTGCCTTATCAGGGCACAACGTGTTCATAGGAGATAATTTGGATCATGTCAAGGGGCTGTTTTTCGGTCCCCCACCCCCACCCCACACTTCGGTGTTTAATGTAAGTTTCAGACGCCTGGGGATCTGTCAAATGATCGATTTCAGCTTCCGAAGCAAGGGAGTTTGTCCTTCCTCCCCACCCCAAAGGAGAGCGGCTCTCCGCCCGTTTATTTCATGTTTTGGCTCAGAGAAACGGGGCTCTGGGTCGCCTTTCTGCGCCCAGGGCTTCCCCATCGATGATTCGTAGGCTACACGAGACTCAAACCGGCCAGAAACTGGCTTCTTGTATCAATGCACAGCTATCCCCCGCCTTCTGGATCAGTAGGAAGCGAGGCTTTCCCGCCACAGATGCTTTCAAAGGCTGTCCGATTATTTTTTATCTGCTCCCCCAAATGCCAATCGAACCGACTCCCAGTTCCGGGTCCAGCTAAGCGCTTTCAGTCCAGTTCCCTTTTGCATTCCCGTCCCGTGGAACCGATCTCTGGGGCCACGCCACTGAAAACCCCGGCGCCAGGGTTTCGCGCTCACATGCACAACAAAAGCCCAGAATCCGCCCAAACAACCCATTTCGTCCGGTCCCATTTGACCTTAGCCCGGCGCTACATTTTGCACCGAGTTCATTGGCCAGTGTAAACACGCGCCAAGAAAGAAACGAACAGAAAGAAGCCCACACTGCACGGCGATTCCCAGACGAGGGGGACTGCGCGGATTTTTGAAACGAACCTTCTATTTTCCAAAAGAAAAGGAAGAAAAGCCGCGCAGGTCGATTAGGTGGACCCGATCCTGCAGCCATTGGGAACAATTGTCCCATTTTGTTTTTTTCTTGGCTGCAGGATCAGGCCCCTAGACTAGACTCTCTGAGCTGGTCTTTTAGTGCCTCCTTGGGAAATGTTTTATTGAGGCCAAAATTCGGGCAAAAGCTCTAGGCTGAGGACTTTAGCAGTAACCTTAAGAAAGGGCTGCAGGATCGGGCCCTTCCTCAAGAGCCGAACCACCACTTCAGCAGTTGAGCCTTCACACTGAGTGTTCATGTCTGTAGGGATTTGTGTAAGACTAGGGGGAAAACCCCATCTATTGCCCCAGCCACCTCTTTAGAGACATTAATGCTTCCCAGGCCTGTGGGGGTGATACTAAAGCCGAATCCCCTTGAGCTGCATGGAGCCCTAAGCAATTGCTTAGTCAGTTAGGCCTAGCAGGGCCACCACTCACTCTATGCAGCCTGTTCCTGCTACTCCCTCTCCGCCCCCCCCCCCCCTCAACCTGCCTCTCCTTCGCCCCTCACAAAGGCCTGGCAGGTGAACCCTTTGGGAGTTAGGACACTGTCAGCCTCTCCTGGGCAGACATAGCCTCTATTTGTGAGAGCTGCTCCCTGCCATGAGCTCTGAAAGCCAGCCCACCCCCACACCAGCATCCGCGCGTCCTCAACAGCTCCCTGATAGGGGACCAGGGTTTGGCTACTTGGGCCTGTATGTGGCTTTGTCTTCTCACAGCCACAGGTATCACCAGCAAGGTTAGCAGTGCTCGGGGGAGTCAACAACTTGCTTTCACTAGAGTAGTTGTGGTGTGTGTGTGTGTGTGTGTGTGTGTGTGTGTGTGTGTGTGTGTGTGGAGGGGAATTGGCTAAGATTTTTTTCCCCAAGTCAGGGACCATCCATCCCTCCCCTGAAACATCACCAAGTGAGACTCCATTTGAGATCACATTAATAAACCCTCCTGTGTTAACATCAGCTCTGGTCTTTTTCTTATTTGATCATTGAGATGAATGGGGCAGTGTGTGCTTTTGTGTATGTGAGAGACGGATCAGTGTTATCTGCGCACCACATGTTTTGCTTTGTTTTCCTATGTACAGAGCTACGACTGAGCGGAGTTCCTTTTAAATAGCTCTTTTATTGCCTGCTTTAACAGAAAATACAGAGTAGGCCGTGTTTGATATTACAATGTAAAACACATTGGTGTTATGCTATAGGGCTGGCTTGCCCCTCCCTCCTTTCCTGCTCCTGGCCCTCTCCCAAGTCTGGTCCAGACACACACCCCACCTCCTTCCTCATGCTAAGACCACATTCCCTCTATCCCCCAAGTCAAATCGCCTGCCTCTCTGCACACGTTCACACACACACACGGGGCTTTAGTCTGTCCAAAGTAGACTTTCAGTTCATCTTGATATGAACCTCTAGTTCTCTTTAACAGTATAAATAGTAGAGTAATAATGGCTTTCATTTCTGTGGTGGCCCATATTCGATGGCCTGTTGTAGCCTGATATAATATAAATCTTAAATCAAAGCCACAAATGTCCCTGTAACAAAGAAGAAAATGCAAAATCTGGTAAAGAAACGGCAAACTTGGACCATTCTCCCATACACACATCAACCCACAATTGTACAATAAGTTAACACACACACACACCAAAAAACCACCACCCGTCAAGCAACCAACAACTGAAACACAAATTCCTAGCTGAAATTCAAAGAAGTTATTGCAAGAGAAGAACCCTAATGGTGAGTTTGAGTATGTCTCATACGTGGTACTGCACAGAAGCAATATAGATTGGAAAAATGTGAAGGTGCCACCAGTAAAAGTTGCAAATAACTAAAGGAGAAGAACTGAGACCTGAACGCTCGTTTACACCCAAGCCTCATCCAGCTAGGAAAGTTGCACCCATTGAACTAAAGATAAGCTTTTAAATCAATTTAGTGCAAACTCCTGTGTGGAAACACTTATTTCAGTTTAAACCAGGTTTATCTTCATATAGTTTAAATCAGAATTGGATTAAGCTAAACCAAACTAAAAGACAGCAGAAGAGAGGTTCTGCTACCCTGAGACTGTGGAGTCCTGTGTTCAGTTTTCTACTCTTCTGCTGATGCCTTCTATGACTTGGAGCCTAGAGCAGCATAGCTATGCCAGTCAGGGGTGTGAAAAAGCCACAGCCCTTAGCTATGCTGACAAACGCCCCCAGGGCTTGTCTACACTTGAAACGCTAAAATAGCACATCTGTAGTGCTTCAGTGTAGATCATAACTATGCCAACGGGAGGGTAAGTGCCATAGCCTTAGACCCTAAAGCTCTGTAATGGGCTATAATGCTATTTTATGATCCCTGGTATATGTATGCCAATGGTAGGCTCTGTATTATAAACATAACCTTAGGACTGGTCTAAACTATAAAGTTAGGTTGTCTTAACTACAACTTTCAGGGCTGTAAGAAATTTCATGCTAGGTTAATGGAAGAATTCATCCATCAACCTAACTATCACGTTTCAGTGCGGCGGATTTCCTACCACGACAGGTGAACCATTTTCGTCACTGTAGCGTCTACCCCTCAGCGTTACAGTGGCACAGATGTGGGTTGCCACTGTAGCATTTCAAGTGTAGACCTATCATCAGTTATGGGCAATATGGCTATCGCCTTGTCTACATTACAGGGTAAGTTGACCTAAGTTACACATGAATAGCTACATGAATAATGTAGTTGGAGTTGACGTAGTTTAGGCTGACTTCTGTGTTGTCTACACTGCGCTGTGTTGATGGGAGATGCTCTCCCATTGATTTCCCTTACTCTTCTCATCCCGGTGGAATAGCGGAGTTGATGGCAGAACGATCTGCAGTTGATTTAGTGGGTCTTCATTAGACCTGCTAAATCGACCCCTGGTGCATCGATTGCTGCAGCGTTAAACCCCAGTAAGTGTAGACATGAATATGCCAGTATAGCCCCCCAGGTAGAGGCAGCCTACACTGACAAAAGGCATTTCTCTGCTGTTGTAGGAATACCACATCTCTGAATTATGTTAGCTGTGTCAACAGAAGCAGTCATCTGTCAGCTAGCTTGCATCTACCTGGGGGTTTTGTTGGCACGGGTATCTTGGTCAGGGGTGTAGTTTCTGTCATGTAGAGACACAGCCTATGACCTTGTCTACACACAACAGTGGTACTGCTTCAACTACACTGGTACAGCTGAAGTGCTACAATGCCTCTAGTATGGACAGTTATATTGGTAGAAAGATGCTTTTTACCAGTTTAGCTTATTCCTGCAGGAAACAGGGAATAGTTATATCAATATGAGGCAGCTTTTAGGGTGATCAGATGTTCTGATTTTATAGGGACAGTCCTGATATTTGGGGCTTTGTCATATAGGTGCCAATTACTCCTCAACTCCTGTCCCAATTTTTCACCCTTGTTGTCTGGTGACCCTAGAAGCTTTATACTGGTGTCACTGTGTCCACACTAGTGGTTGTATTTATATAACTATTTCAGGAAAAAATCACAACCCTAACTGAAATAGTTTTACCAGTAAAAAAAATCTGTGTAAACTAGGTCTTAGGAAGGTGCAGGAGAGAAGCATCATTAGCTTTTTCCTAGAAAGGTGAATCAGGACTTGATTCCTTTGAAAAAGCTAATAAAATTCCAGCTCAAAATGCAACTCTGCAAATGGGAGGAGTGTTATTAATATGTCAGATAATGGTTAGTTTCCCTGTGCTTTTCTTTTCGGAAGTTTTCATATAACTCTGATTTTAGGGGCGAATTCTACTTCTTACTCACTTGATTAGTCACAGCAGGCTGGAAGGAGTCCAGGCACTTTGGGGGACAAGATTAGAATTCAAGATGGACTCGATAAATTGGGGTAATTGTTCTGTAAGCCACAGGGTGAAATTCAGTAAAACCAAATTAAATGCACAGCTACAAATTGGGGAACAACTGGTCTTACTGCAGAAGGGGATTTGAGGATCAGAGTGGGTGACAAACTGAATATCAGCCAACGTGATGCAGTTGCAAAAAAAAAAAAGGTGACTATTGTTTGCGGGTATATTCACGGAAGTGTTGTATGCAAGACCTGGTCTACTGTTAAAAGTTAGGTTGACATAGCTATGGCACTCAGACGTGTAGAAAATTCACACCCCTGTACACGGTAGCGATTCTAACCTAATTCCTGTGCAGATGCAGCTAGGTCAATGAAGAATGCTACTGTCCACCTAGATACTGTTGCTCAGGGAGGTGGTGTTCCTACAGCCCTGGAAAAACTCTTTCCAGCACTGTAGGCTGCCTTCTCATTGCAGAGTCATGATGGCATAGCTACAACACTGTCTCTAGCGTTGTAGTGTAGACGTGGCCTAAGAAATGGGAGTACATATTCTGCTCTACTCAGCACTGGTGTATTGTATCCAGTTTGGGGTGACAAGCTTTAAGAAAAATGTGGGCAAATTGGAGAAAGTCCAGAGAACAGCAACGAAAATGATCTGAGGTTTAGAAAAATCTGACCTATGCGAAAAGGTTAAAAAAACTGGGTATGTGTAGTCTTGAGAAACAAGGATGAAGGGGAGACTTGATAACAGTCTTCAACTGTGTCAAAGGCATTACAAAAAGGACGGTGATCAGTTGCCCTCCCCAACCACTGAAGGTAGGACAAGGAATGGTTGGTTTGATCTACAACAAGGGACATTTAGGTTAGATATTAGGGAAAAACTTCCTAACCCTAAGGATAGTTAAGTAGTGAAATAGGTTACCAAGGCAATTGTAGAATCCCCATCGTTGGAGGTTTTTAAGAATAGGTTACATTACACAAACACCTGACAGGGATGGTCGAGATATCCTTGGTGTTGGCTCAGCATAGGGATCTGGGCTAGACGACCTCTCGAGGGGTCTACATTTCTATGACTCTGTGACTGAGTCCTTCTGTGGTTAAAGTGACCAGAATCTGGCTCGGCATCTCTGTTCGGGAAACCACTGCTGAACTTTAAGCACATATTTAAGATCCATTGACTTCAGTTTGACTCAAGCCCTTGCTTAGAGTTAAACACGTGTTCAAGTGATTTGCTGAATGGGAATGGACATAACTATGTGTTGAAGCACTTTGCTGAACTGGGGCCGACGTCTGGACAAAACCAAAAGTTAATAATTATTCACCGCTGCTCAGACACAGCTGTAAAAGAGGAATCAAAGCATCATTTAATAGAGAATTTTAAGGTAGGTCATTCCCTTTCCTTTCCTCCCCACCCCCCTTCCTTCCCAAGCATATTTCAAGCACATTAGATGTTTGTCTCTGTCTCCCTGTCAATGGATCTTGAACACATGAATGGGGAGAGAAGGAGAATGAATGGGGCACTTCAAAGAAAATGCAAACCATTACTAGGAAATGTGTTTATAGAGAGAATGAATGATTATGAGGGAAGATGCTGACAGAGAGAGGAAAAGAGACAGAGAGCATTTGCGTGCTGAACGATTACTTAGCCCAGTGGTTCTCAAAGTTTTCTCTAGCAAGCACCCCTTTTTCCCTTGAAGCCCCCTACCCCAGTCTAGCCAGGACCCCCTTTCCATTTAGCAATATGAGAAGAGTATGGTGGTTATGATCTCCTGACAGCTGTTTGTAACCCCGCCTTGTGGTCATGACCCCAAGGTTGAGAAGCCCTGATTTAGCCAAATATCTTCACTATTCCCTCCAGGTCTCATAATTCACAGGTTTCTGGTATCTGACCCCAATTGAGAAGATTGTTCTGCTGCTGTTGCTGCTGTTTCTTTGTCATCATTGTTTTTGCGCCTGTAGGCTCTGATTTGGGCTCAAGGCCCACATACACGTACAAGAACAAGACAGTTCTTGCCCAAGAGAGCTTACAGTCTACATGATAGAAAGACAGATAATATAATGTAATGTATGTAATGTAATTAAGCCATCCTATGTCCCAGTGTGGACACCATTAGGCGGACAGAAGAATGCTTCCATTGGCTTAGCTACTCCCTCACGGAGAGGCGGATTTACTACAGGGACAAAAGAACCCCTTCCATTGCTGTCGGGTCTAGATTACAGTGGTGCAGCTGCAGTTTCTGGTGTAGACATACTATGAGTAAACCTAAGACCTGCATGATTTCCCCTCTGGAACAGGGAGAAGAGATACAAGAGTATCTTGTATCAGGGGTGACAAATGGCATAGAGCAAATATTACCTACTGCTCATACAGTGCTGTTCCCCTATAGCTCTCACGGTGCTTTACAAAGGCAGTCTGCCCCATTGTACAGTTGGGGAAACTGAGGAACAGAGTGGGGCTGTGATTTGCTCAAGGTCATCTAGCAGGCCAAGGTTTGAATCCAGGTTTTCTGCATCCCAGTGCCATGCTCTAGCCACTAGGCCACTGTAACACTGAGGTAAAGCAAGGCTCAATGGCCCCATTGAAGGAAGCAGGAGTCCCTTGTGCTAGAATTGTAGTTTTGCAAGTAAAAAAGTCTTCCGGGCTATTTGGCAGAAAAGGGCAAATGCCAGCAGTGTGCTGGTGCCATGTCAGTTGCTCTTTACGCATTACTTTGGCAAGATGCTGACAATCTTCCAACCAGCCAGTGCCACACACAAACCCCGTGTGCCATGCTCATGGGACAGGAAGTATTAGTCGTACAGCAATGAACTGCCCAGCTCTGGCTCTATTCAAAGTGGTAGCTGACTGGTTCACCAGCTTGTCCATTGTACGGATGACGTCACAAGAGACAGCGCTTTCCAGGGACACCGCCCCCACCCAAATTCCTAGGCTGACTCTTGGAGTACTAGCAACATAGGCAAGAAGAACATTTGTTCTTACCATATTAGACGATACACTCCAGCCTTCCATCGGTTAATGCCAGCCAGGCTATTGGCTGACACAGCAAACCAGACAGTGCTCTGGTAGCCTAATGCTGGCGTATGGTTCAGAGGAAAGTGTGGGCCCTGTAGAGAAGATGGTTTCAAAAGGCCAGGGGCTTCCAATGGGCCTCCATAAGTTTGGCCGCCTAGCTCAGCATCTGTATCGCATCACTTCCTCCCTAGGCCACAGCTTCCGGGCAGTGCCAGTCCCTGTCTGGTCTGGGTGGTAACACTGGAATTCACTCCCTGGGAATAGTTCCCTGCAAGTGCCCCCTTCTCCCACAGATGACTCCAGTGGTGTAGCTTTAAATAGCCTTTCATGTAGGTGTGCACCATCCTGCTCTCGCTGATGCAATCATCTCCTGTTACGGTTTGGGATCGGATAATCAAAAGTGAAAGATGTAAGTAGCTCAGCCTCCCGGCTGAGCGCGAGCCAAGGCAGCAATCCGGCTAGCTAGCTTTCAAAGGCTGGTTTTCAGCTAGCCAGGTTGTTAAAAGGGAGAGACAGGGAATGGAAGCCAGTTAGCGAGGAAGGATGGCCTTGTTGCTAGGGCCTTGGCCTGGATATATATATATATTATATATCCAGATCTGTCTCACCCTCTCACTGTAACACCAGCAAGTCATTTAGATCCAGACGTTCAAAGGTACTAAGACGCCCAGCTTCCATTGATTTTAATGGCGTTATGTACCTAAATGCTTTCAAGGATCTGGGCCTTAGTTCTCCAGCTTTTAAATGGGGCCAATAATCTTCCCTTGTGCCTACCCTTTGTTTGCCTTGTTTAATTAGATTTTAACTTCATCAGGGCAGGGACTTTCTCTCATTATCTGTATCTATGGTGGCTTGCCCAATGAGGCCCCAAGCTCCATTGGATTCATTGATCATTTAAAGGCTAAGATCTGTCCACCACTAAAAACCTAGGTCAACCCACCAGTGTTGCTCAGGGGTGTGGATTTTTAAAAAAATCCACCGTGAGTGGTGTGGTTAAGCCAACGTAAGTCCCTGGCGTAGACAGCACTATGTGGTCAGAGGAGGTGGATTACCTATGCCCATGGGAGGACCCTTCCCTTCAGTGCAGGTAGTGTCTACAGCACAGTGCTACAGCTCTTAAGAAGGCGAGGAGAGATACAAACGTAGACATTGTGTCTTCCTTCTTGTCTCAAGTTCTAAGGCCTGTTCCTACTGGCATGACTTCAGGTGGACAGTCATGTTACAGACAATACACAACCCGAGGAACGCTGCCATCAAGGCTCACATTCAAGCTCAATACACTGGTGAAAGCGTAAACCACTCACGCTTCACTCTCATGGGAACATGGGAATGGCAAAGTTATAAATACATCTGTTGCGTGACATCATAACAAACGGGATCAGAATGGTACTCAAGTGGCCTACGATGTAATCGTCGCCCCAAGATGTATTTATCTCACAGGGCATGTGTAGGCACATATATTTTTTTGCAATGAGCAAGACACTTTGCTTTCTCCTTCAACATGTTGTCTCCTCTCCATGGCACAGCTTTCATATTACTCTTGTATCTCTTCTCCCTGTTCCAGAGGGGAAATCATGCAGGTCTTAGGTTTACTCATAGTATGTCTACACCAGAAACACAACTGCAGCTGCACCACTGTAATCTAGACCCGACAGCAATGGAAGGGGTTCTTTTGTCCCTGTAGTAAATCTGCCTCTCCGAGAGGGAGTAGCTAAGCCAATGGAAGCATTCTTCTGTCCGCCTAATGGTGTCCACACTGGGACATAGGGTGGCTTAATTACATTACATAGGAGGTGACGTTTTTCAGGGCCCTGAGCAATGCAGTTTAGATGAACTAACCGTAGTGTAGATCAGCCCTCAGTCATCACTCGGGGTGATCTACACTGAAAACTAACATCCGCATAACTGTGTCTCTCAAGGGGGGAAGTGAAAAACCCATATCTGCGGGTTTTATTAGCAGTTTACCTGTGGCCACATCACTTTGAATGTTATATATTATACAGACTAATATTCTTATACATTGCTACCCCTTTTTGTCCTGTGTGGCTAGTCAAGGTTCGGGGCCCTGGGCCCATTCCAGTTGAAAGTAGAAATTTGATGGAGTCTGGTATTTTCTTTGATGCAGCCTTGTTTGTTTACAAGGAAAATACAACGTCCTGTGGCTCTGAACACAGAAGGAACCAATAATAAAAGGAGGGGTTTCTTTGTTTGCAACCGCCAGCCTTATTAGCCAAGATCCAGCCCCAAAGCTTTTTCTCTAGCTTTTTCTAGGGTTACACTGCAAAAATTCCTGGTTGGACTTCTTGCCTCTTCCTGGCTGTCTGTTCCCAGGCCTAGTCTACACCTAAAACTTGAGAAGACCTATTTCTTCTCAGGACTGGTCTACACCTAAAACTTAGGTCTGCCTAGCTACATCGCTCAGGGCTGTGGAGTTGATATGTCCTGTTTTCTGTGTGTTCTTTCACATGTCCATCTGGTTACAACAGCCAGCTGAATCTTCCAGCCTCATGGTGCTAGTTTCTGGGCAGGCTCTATTAAGCACTGTTGTAGGTACGGCTCCTTAACTGTCTCCTCCACCTATCTTAAAGGAGGACTCATTCACCCACCAGTTGGAAGAAGGGTTTGACCCAATACATAACAAGGTTTCCGCCAGCTCATAGCCACATTTAACAGAGGTAGGCCCCCAAGCTGAAATCACCCTCAAGACTGTGAGGAAGTCTTTGGCTACAGCGACATCGACATACAGACCTTGGTCGAGGGAAGTTACATTGGCGTAGCATCACTGCAGTTAGGGAATGTCTAGTCTTAAACTGCTACAGTTGGGCCACTGCAGTGCTTCAGTGTAGTCATTCACTGCAGCAATGGGCTTCTTCCCTTGGTCTAGAGGTGTCTACAGGGGGGCTTTGGTTGGCTTAACTGTGTTGCTCAAGGATGTGAATTTTTCACAACCTTGTGCAATGTAGCTAGAGAAACCTAC
This sequence comes from Dermatemys mawii, assembly GCA_007922305.1. Taxonomy (NCBI): domain Eukaryota; kingdom Metazoa; phylum Chordata; order Testudines; family Dermatemydidae; genus Dermatemys; species Dermatemys mawii. The sequence goes on from ML677361.1 coordinate 861,816, forward strand.
ATTTCAGGTGTAGACCAGCCGAAGAGTGGCTTGAGAGGAAGAATGGCCCAGTGGTCAGGACATTAGTCTAGGATTTAGGAAACTGGAATTCAAATCCCTGCTCCACCACAGACTTCCTATATGACCTTGGGCAAGTCATGTAACCTGTCTGTGCCTCTATTCCCACACTGCACAATGGATATATTATCTCCCTACCTCACAGGGATGTTGTGAGGCCAAATACATCAAAGATTATGGTGCTCTCAGATATTACAGTAATGGAGGCCATATAAGTAACCCATATAGCTAGATTTGAGTCTAAGATTGCTGTTTGACTCATACGTCAATAAAGGGACAGAACCAAGCCTCGAGCCAAACTCCTGCAAAACTTGGAGGAAGCTTGCCTACAGGTCCAGACTTTGCAGCTGGCCCACATCAGAACCAAAGCCCTGGTCTCAAAACACTCTAAACTTCAGGAAAGTTGTACTTCAAGATCAGAACTCCATAGCATGGTCTTGTGTGGAATTTTTAGTGGTCTATTTACTGTCAAGGTGGAATGTAAATATGAGTCTAATTTTGAATTTAAAAAAAAGGGCAATTGTATTTTTGTGTGTGTGTGCTGTGACCTGACTGCTAATCTCTTTTTCTTCCTTTAAAGTTGTCTTCTAAATCTGCACATTAAAAGTGATTAGATACCTAAGGGACTTCCCATGTCATTAGTTAATACTTGTTTTGGTTCCAGTTAGCAGTAATGCAGGGCCCTTTGGATAATACATCACCCTGCTCAAATACGCCTGCACAGTCTCCAGATGATATACCCCACCAGGGTCTGCCTCTGTACAACTCGCAGATTGGAGAGTCGGAGACGAGTTTAATTTAAAGATGAGCCGCCCTTGGGTTGCCAAAGGAAATGGTATGTCAGCTACATCAAAAATAGATACTGTTGTGCAGATATATGGAGGGCGAGATGGATGCTGCCAGTGCTATTAATTACCTGGATTGCCTTTAAATGTCAAAGCAAATCCTTACCCATTCCTTCTCCAAAACCTAAATCACAAAGAGAGACAAGGTCAACCCTGGAAGGCTGGAATGCTGGAAAAGGAAAAAACATATACATAATGTTGCATTTGTGTGTGTGTGTGTGTGTGTGTGTGTGTGTAAGACAGTTTGTGTGTGTGTGTATCTACAACACAGGATCTATGTGTATACTAAAAGGCAAGTTGAGATATTGATTTGAGATTTTGGAATGTTGCTAGATTGATAAATAAATAGGGTTTTTTTAATGTTTGGTTTCTAATTCCACATGCCTTATAACGCCTGACCTGTCTCCCATTGAAATCAGCCTGAACAGCAGCGGGAAATTCTATGTTAACTTTATTTGCTCACATTTTACTCTGTCTTTGCAGTGTTATTCAGTTAAAGGTCGAGCCGTATGGGTATTCAAAGGAGGCTGGAAAGCTAGTCAGCGCCCTTGGAGTGACTGGAGAGAACACTGGGCCTGTTAGTCTCCTGCTTTCACCACCACAAACAAATTTAGGCAAACATGGCACTGACATGCCTGGGGCCTCCGCAAAGCAGGCATCAGACACTGCTTTATCCAACGGCCAAAGCCACTTTGGGGCTTGAAGATGGTGAATACTTTTATGATTGAGACTCAAATCCCACTGCTGGCTAAATCAAAGGGGATAAAGTCTATTAAAAATGACGGCAGCTTTTTCTCTTCTTTATCCACATGAACCTTTTTAGGGCTCTTTTAGGTTTCAAAAATCTGCCCCGCTTTGTTGCAATCCCGTTTTCAGCCAATTGCGCCAAAAGACTGACTATGATGCAGGGCAGTGTTGCTTTAACTCCGCTCCCATAAGGGATTAGCTAGCAAGGCCTGAAGACATCGAAAAGGAATGTAATCATGGTAGACGTTTATCACTAGCAGGTTTGCTACGGGCACACGGCTGATTCTTGTACTCTTCTTCCTTCAACAGGATCGTCTCCTCTAGATAACTGAGGACGCGCTAGCAACCAGATGCACATTAGACACTGATTTCAGGGCAACACATCTGAGAGCCCCATTGGTTTCCATGCATGGTACGTGGGGCAAAAATGTAAAGAATTTCTGATAAACACATTTGGAAGAGCCACTTAGGGCTACTAGAGAGACATGTAACTGGGAAGGAAGGGAGGGAGGGAGTGTGTGGTTTAGTTATGAGCCGCCTGGAGTCTGAAAGGGAACTGTGCATCTGTCCTGAAATGTATTGGTGTGCTATCTGCCCGCTGGCTCCTAAGACATCAGTCAATCAACACCATTCTCTTATCCCCCTGTCTCTAAACCAGAGAATTTTAAAGGAACACTGCCAAGGTTGGGAGGCCATGAAATCGTGAATCCACTTTAAGGATTGATCTATACAGTTTTTGTTCCACTTTACCTGTTTTCGTTAGAGGATGTGGGGTTTTTCTTACCAAAACAGTTAAAGCAGCTAAGAATCAGCTCCATTTTACGGTTAGGGAAGCTAAGGCCGAGGTTAGGTAGTACGCTTAAGTTGTCCCAGATCCACGGCTGAGACAGGAATAGAACACCTGACTCTCAGCCCCACTGAACAAAGCTGATTGCTGATTCCTCCCTGGCTTGCCACTAAAAGGAGCTGGTGGGAATGTCCATTTCTGAGGACTACACCCGTGGTCCTGTTGCAGACCCTGGGCATTGTGCCACTGAATTCAATGGGACCAGGATCTAGCCCCTGAAATTGTTCCTAAAAGCCTGGAATCCATCCCTCCTCCAATCAGCGCCGGTTTCTTAGAGAGCCACTAAGACCAGCCTAATCCAAGTCCCATAAATGCAGTGGGCCCACAGGGCACATCAGGATTTCATTGAAGTCAATGGGATTTTTGCCATCAACTCCACTGAGAACAGACTTAAACCATCATCGCAATGCACCTGCCACTGGAATCAATGGGGAAAATTCTGTCCCTGCATATACTCATGGAATCCCATGGCTGTGCATTTCCTCTGAAGAACCTGGCATTGACCATTGTCAGAAGACAGGCTATTGGGCTAGACGGACCTTTGGTCTGACCCAGTATGGCTGTTCTTATGTCATTAGGGCTGGATGGATGTAATTGAGGGATGAACAAAACCCAAAGACTCACACTTCCTGTGAGCCAGTGCAGAGTTACTGTTGTGGCTAGAAACACTGTCCCATTAAACCACCCATAAGCCTATGGGATGCTGGTAAACACCCCCTCTGCATAGGAGCAAAGGGACCGTAACAACTATTTCATTATTGGTGCAAAGCTTTACCTGACTCAGAGCTGCAGAAATGGACCCCAAAGAAGGTCTGGAATCCTCCCTTTATGCAACACACACGTGACAGGTTACCCCTCTGTTGAGTGACCACCCTCCTTTACTCAAATCCCTTTGCTCTTCCACACTGCAGCTGGCAACTCTGCTTTGAACAACACCAGCTACCAGCTTAAAACTGAGGTAGAGTCCAAGAGGCAGGGAGACAGAGAGCCAAGGGGGATCGTGGGACATCCTGGGTCCTATGCCAATGCCCCATGATGCATTGCTTCACATCCCAGCAATCCCTGTGCCTCTGTCTGCATTTGAAGCCATCTTTCAATGGTTTGGATACTGCTCACTCTGATTAACACCTCACGAGTGGCAGTGGAGTTATTTCTTAAACTACAAAGGCAAGTGGAGTTCAACATTGATTTCGCCACGCGCAGTAATGACGACACAAGATTGCCTGTGGCATTCACAGAGGTGCTGACCACCGTGAAACGCCACTTTTGGGACTGGGAAACAAGCACTGAGCGGAGGGATCACATCGTCATGCACGTCTGGGATGACGAGCAATGGCCACACTCATGGGACTGTGTGATGAGCTCATCCCAGCCCTGCAGTGCAAGGACACGAGAAGAAGAGTTATCCTGCTGTTGGAGAAGTGCATAGCGATTGCACTGCGGAAGCCGGCTATTCCAGATTGCTACCGATTGGCTGCTAACCAGTTTGGAGTGGGAAAGTTGACAGTTGGAATCATGTTAATGCAAGTTTGCAGGGCCATTAATAGCATCCGGCTCCGAACGACCGTGACTCTGGGCAACCTTCGTGACATTGCGCAAATGGGCTTCCCTAGCTGCGGACGGGTGATAGATGGCACGCACATGCCAGTTCTGGCACCAGACCACCTAGCCACTGAGTGCATTAATCAGAAGGGGTATTTCTCTATGGTTCTCCAGGTGCTTGTGGATCACCGGGGGCGTTTCATGGACATTAACGCAGGCCGGTCCGGAAAGGTGCATAATGTGCGCATCTTTCGGAGCACAGGCCTGTTCAGGAAGCTGAAAGCAGGGACTTTCTTCCCAGACCAGAAGATCACTGTAAGGGAAGTTGAAATGCCCATTGTGATCCTGGGAGACCCGGCCTATCCCTTAATGCCGTAGCTTATGAAGTCATACATGGGGCACCTTTACGGCAGCAAGCAGCAGTTCAACAACAGGCTGACCAAGAGCAGAATGACTGTTGAGTGTGCTTTGGGCCATTTAAAGGCCCGCTGGCACTGCCTAGATGGGAGTCTGAGCCTGACCAATGACAATATTCCTATGTTATAGCCGAGTGCCGTATGGTCCATAATATTTGTGAAGAACATAAGAATGGCCATACTGGGTCAGACCAAAGGTCCATCCAGTCCAATATCCTGTCTTCTGACAGTGGCCAATGCCAGGTGCCCCAGAGTGAATGAACCTAACAGGTTAATGATCAAGTGATCTCTCTCCTGCCATCCATCACCTCCCTCTGACAAAACAGAGGCTAGGGACACCATTCCTCACACATCCTGGCTAATAGCCATTAATGGACTTAACCTCTATGAATTTATCCAGGTCTCTTTTAAACCCTGTTATAGTCCTAGCCTTCATAATCTCCTCAGGCAAGGAGTTCCACAGGTTGACTGTGCACTGTGTGAAGAAGATCTTCCTTTTATTTATTTTAAACCTGTTGGCAATTAATTTCATTTAGTGGCCCCTAGTTCTTATATTATGGGAACAAGTAAATAACTTTTCCTTATTCACTTTCTCCACACCACTCATGATTTTATCATATCTCTCATTAGTGTCCTCTTTTCCAAGCTGAAAAGTCCTAGTCTCTTTAATTTCTCCTCATATGGGACTCATTCCAAATCCCTAATCATTTTAGTTGTCCTTCTCTGAACCTCTTCTAATGCCAGTATATCTTTTTTGAGATGAGGAGACCATATCTGTTCGCAGTATTCAAGATGTGGGCGCACCATGGATTTGTATAAGGGCAATAATATATTCTCCATCTTATTCTCTATCCCTTTTTAAATGATTCCTAACATCCTGTTTGCTTTTTTTGATGGCTGCTGCACACTGCGTGGACATCTTCAGAAAACTATCCACTATGATTCCAAGATCTTTTTCCTGATTAGCTGTAGCTAAATTTGCCCCCATCATATTGTATGTATAGTTGGGGTTATTTTTTCCAAAGTGCATTACTTTACATTTAGCCACATTAAATTTCATTTGCCATTTTGTTGCCCAATCACTTAGTTTTGTGAGATCCTTTTTGAAGTTCTTCACAGTCTGCTTTGGTCTTAACTATCTTGAGCAGTTTAGTATCATCTGCAAACTTTGCCACCTCACTGTTTACCCCTTTCTCCAGATCATTTATGAATGAGTTGAATAGGATTGGTCTGAGGACTGACCCTTGGGGAACACCACTAGTTACCCCTCTCCATTCTGAAAATTTATCGTTTATTCCTACCCTTTGTTCCCTGTCTTTTAACCAGTTCTCAGTCCATGAAAGGATCTTCCCTCTTATCCCATGACAGCTTAATTTACATAAGAGCCTTTGGTGAGGGACCTTGTCAAAGGCTTTCTGGAAATATAAGTACACTATGTCCATGGATCCCCCTTGTCCACATGTTTGTTGACCCCTTCAAAGAACTCTAATAGATTAGTAAGACATGATTTCCCTTTACAGAAACCATGCTGACTTTTGCCCAACAATTTATGTTCTTCTATGTGCCTGACAATTTTATTCTTTACTATTGTTTCAAGTAATTTTCCCGCTACTAATGTTTGACTTACATGTGTGTAATTGCTGGGATCACTTCTAGAGCCCTTTTTAAATATTGGAGTTACATTAGCTATCTTCCAGTCATTGGGTACAGAAGCTGATTTAAAGGAAAGTTTAAAAATCTTAGTTAATAGTTCCACAATTTCACATTAGAGTTCTTTCAGAACTCTTGGGTGAATGCCATCTGGTCCCAGTGACTTGTTAGAGTTAAGTTTGTCAATTAATTCCAAAACTGCCTCTGGTGACACTTCAGTCTGTGACAACTCTTCTGATTTTTCACCTACAAAAGACGGCTCAGGTTTGGGAATCTCCCTAACGTCCTCAACTGTGAAGACTGAAGCAAATAATTCCTTTAGTTTCTCCGCAATGACTTTATCGTCTTTAAGTGCTCCTTTTGTATCTCTATCGTCCAGGGGCCCCACTGGTTGTTTAGCAGGCTTTCTGCTTCTCGTGTACTTTAAAAACATTTTGTTATTACCTTTTCAGTTTTTGGCTAGCTGCTCCTCAAACTCCTTTTTGGCTTTTCTTATTACATTTTTACACTTAATTTGGCAGTGTTTATGTGTCTTCCTAGATACCTCACTAGGATTTGACTTCTACTTTTTAAAAGATGCCTCTTTATTTCTCACTGCTTCTTTTACATGATTGTTAAGCCACGGTGGCTCTTTTTTAGTTCATTTACCATATTTTTTAATTTGGAGTGTATATTTAAGTTGGGCTGCTATTATAGCATCTTTGAAACGTGTCCATGCAGCTTGCAGGGATTTCACTCTAGTCACTGTACCTTTTAATTTCTGTTGAAATAACCCCCTCATTTTTGCATAGTTCCCCTTTCTGAAATTAAATGCCACAGCGTTGGGCTGTTGAGGTGTTCTTCTCATCACAGGAATGTTAAATGTCATTATTTTATGGTCACTACTTCCAAGCGGTCCTATTATAGTTACCTCTTGGACCAGCTCCTGCCCTCCACTCAGGACTAAATCGAGAGTTGCCTCTCCCCTTGTGGGTTCCTGTACCAGCTGCTCCAAGAAGCAATCATGTAAAAGTATCAAGAAATTTTGTCTCTGCATTTCATCCCGAGGTGACGTGTACCCAGTCAATATGGGGATAATTGAAATCCCCCACTATTCCTGAGTTCTTTATTTTGCTGGCATTTTATCATCACGATCACTGTCCTGGTCTCTTGGTCAGGTGGTTGATAATAGATGGGGAAGGATGAAAGCTTCACTAAGGACTGGACCGCTGAGGCTCAGCGCCTGGAGGCTAAATTTGAACAGCCAGAGCCTAGGGCTATTAGAGGGGTGCAGTGCGGGACCATAAGGATCAGAGATGCCTTGAGGCAGCAATTTAAGGCTGAAATCCACTAATATTTATTGCTATGCTCAGGAGTGCAGTGCTTGTAATACTGGGAGGTGATTCCACTGTATTCTGCTTGTAATGCTAGGAGGTGATTCTGTCCTGCATCCTGAAATTTGTCCATAGGTATCATAATTCCTATGGCTGGAGGGAAGCTGGGACTGGATATCTGCAGCAGAGGATAGGTCAGGGGTTTGAGTATTGGTCTACTAAACCCAGAGTTGTGAGTTCAATCCCTGAGAGGACCATTTAGAGATATGGGGCAAAAATCTGTTTGGATGATTTAATTGGGGATTGGTCCTGCTTTCCCCAGGGGGTTGGACTAGATACCTCCTGAGGTCCCTTCCAATCCTGATACTCTCCCCAAATGCTATGAAGTCCAGCAGCTTAGCATTGCTCCAAGCAAGGGATAGTGTGGAGCAGGCATGGTCACCTGGAAAGATGCACTGAGACCACTGCATGCCTCACTGAGCAAACAGAAAGGGGACTATCAAAATTCCCAAGGGATTTAAGGAATGGTTGGTCACCTGAGGGCAGGGCAGTAGAGTTCAAACTGATGACCAGAAAGGGAAGAACAGGTATTGTGGGACACCTCCCAGAAGCCAATGGCAGTGCTGTAATTGAAGAGAGTGTCTACTGTGGCACTGTACCCCCAGCCTAGAGAGCTCTCATCAGGGTGGTTTTTTTACAGCGCTGCAACGGCGCAGTTTCTGCGCACTAAGCGGCTTGGCCATGTGCACACCTCGGGAGTTACACCATAGAAAGCTGCTTTACTGTGCAGAAACTTGCCAGTGTAGACAAGCTCTAAGCTCCTGTGCAACAGGTCAGAGAACTTCCCCTAGAGCATACCTTTAAAAATACCAAGCCTCCGATCTTAATTTTAAAATCACCAGTGATGGAGAATCCACCATGACCCTTTGCAAATTGTTCCAGTAGTTAATTAACCTCACTGTTACAAACTGACGCAATCAAGTCGCTCCTTAACCTTTCCTCTGTTAAGCTAAGGGAGCTTGGAGTTTTAAATCCTTAACACTTTTCTTTGTCGTGTGCAGGGGGTTTCTTGCACCAAGCACTGGAGTTTGCCTGATGGGAAAATCGTTTTGTAGCAATAAATCCGCAATGTGTAGTCACATATGCTGCTTTCAGGCCCCTATGGGGCGGTTTGTTTTGGAAGCGGGATTGCTTTTACAAGGGCACCACAATTAATATATTATAGGGTTGCAATATAAATAAAGGGCAATAAAACAAGGAGGGAGAGGGGGAGAAACATCTACTGCTGATTAGAGCTCTGAATACAGGGCAATCAAAGATTCAGGCTCTGAAAGTAGAAAGAGAGAAACTGCCCCTTATCTTTTATGCAAACTTATCATCTAGGAGAAATTTTCCTCTAACTTCAGGGCCACTTTTTTACTCTCCATAAACTGGTTTTAATTATTCTAAGAGGAACAGCCTCAAAAGCCAAGTCGTTTATCTTTCCCAAAGCATTTTCCAGCATGTCGCATGACGGGAACGTCATGTGTGCGGTCAGCGTTTATTCTTCTTGCAGAACCAATCGGGCTCCCGGGATTTGCTGATCCTGAGGTGATGTGATGGTCTGTGGTGCTTTAAATCTGTGGGGGATCAAGCAGGAGACCATAAAGATCTTCTTACGGGGAAGATCCTCAGCTGACATAAATTAGCCCAATAGCGCAAGGGTGATTTCCAGCAGCTGAGAATCAGGCCTTTCTGTGTCTGTGGTGGGAACAAGACAGGGAAAGACTTTTCTGAAGGCAGATTTAAATCACCAACCATTAATGGGTGCCGGTTGCATTATTAAGGCTCTGGACTAAATTGTACCCTCAATTACATCACTGATTGTAAAAGAATGACATGGGGGGATTCCTGCCTGGATCTTTAATTTTACATCTCCTGAGTCCCATCTCCATCCAGCTCATTTATCAGCCGTTCTCTTGCTGCACAGTTCCTGGTAGTTGCTGTAATCAGTTGGTGTATGGTATCTTGCTTAAGAAGGAAGAGGAGGGCTACTTAGACAAATGAAAAATGGGCTTCTTTCATCGTTTGGACTGAACCGATCAGTTAATCACCGATCAGTCTGGTAAACAGCAGAGTTTGAAATCAGAATACTGCCACCAACAGGGGCTTATGTTGAACTTCTAGATGCTCAAGCTTTAAGACCCAGGAGATGGGGCAGTTCTGTCATGAATCTTTTGACAAGTTCTGCATTCTGGCTTCTGAATTTACTAGCACATCAGAGAACTGTGTTAATGGTGCTCCGCACTGAGATTCTTTCTGCAAAGTTAGAGTGAAAAGGAACATTAACTAGTGGTTAGACTTTTTGGGGTTACATTCCTGGCTCTGCCTCCATCTCATTGCCAGCTGGCCTTGCCTCACTTACCCCTTCTGAAAAATGGGGACTGTATTATTAACCTGCTTCTCCAGCGCCTTGTGAGACTTAGCCAAGAAATATTTGTAAAGTGCTTGGAAATCTCACATTAAATGTGCACTGCTAACAGCGCTCCCAACATGGAGGGTCACGGCTCCCAGTGGGGATAGAGAAAGGGGCCAGGGTTAGCCTTCCCATACTGATAGTGAGAGGCCCTAGCTAGGTCCTAATTAGATGGGAGAAGGTGCCGGAGGGAAGGGCCCAATACAGAAAAAGTTGAGAATGAATGCACTACAGAAATGGAACAAGTAGCTAAACCAAGATGTAGTGATACTGAGAAAATGAAAGTCCATCCCATGGGAAATTTTCACAATTTGTTTTGAACTCAAGTAAAGGCCAAAGGTTGAAATCTCTAACTATTTTGTGAAGTCGAAATTCTGAGATATTTCAGTTCAGAAACATCATCCCATCCTCATCAAATCTTTCACTTCAACTTGCTAATTTTGGTTCACTTCTATGTTTAAACATTATAATGTAACAATACAGCACAATATAGATAACAGAAACAGAACAAGTGCGTCAAAAGGAAACATTTCATTTTGTTTTCAAATCATTTCAGCTGTTTTCCCATCGAACCCTGTTGAAATCAGCTAGTTCCTATGAAATATTTCAATTTCAACCAAACAGCATTTCCTGGTGGAAAACTGCCATTGAGGGGGAAAAATTATCCAGTTCTCCCAAGCTGCAGATATCTCATAGTGTAGCTCTGGGGAATCTGAACGGAAATTAGGGACAACATCAGACCCATATAATAACTCATCCAATTGTGCAGAAACAAATGTTTTCAGACATGAAGTTTGAAGAGGACCGTCTTTTCCATTTCTTGCTCTTCCCTTCAGAGTTGGGTTTTAGCTTCTCTTTTGAATGCACAAACTGTTTTGCCTTTATTAAAGCTGTTGTCCATTAACACAGTATGTGGGCTACCCACCTTCACTTCAGCGTCATTAAAGAGACATTGATGCTGCCATTCAATATTACTGCTTGTCTTCGGATGCTTTATTGAAGGATAGGAAAGAAAAAACAAGAGACCCATGAAACACATGCAGATCTTTCACCTAGGTAAAAGTAGCTGTGAACCTACTTAGACATTTAGGGTGGTATTTTAGCATCCGGATCCCTAAGACAGCTACAGTGTGGTGATTCTTGGACTCAAAAGAACTTCGATTCCTTGCTGTATTCATACCTTCAGAGTGTATTTGGGAAGATCATGCTCAGATACCAAAAGCCTATTGATTGGTAAAAATCTGTATAATTTTACTGCCCTCTAGTGGCTGAAGCAAATTTATGCGGCAAGAGAAGTATTTATTAATTACAACTTCTGACACATTTTGAATGAAAACTGCTGAATAAGAGTCCAGGGCTCACTGATGTCAACAACCCCAGTGATGTCAATGGGATTGTCCAAGGAAGAAGAACTCTAGGATCGGGTGTCACATGTTTTATGCAAATCCTGTGGTTAAGAATGCCTTGTTCCTTCTAATGCCAATTTATACTTTTATTTATTATTATTATTAGTAGTAATATAGTACAGTAGCACCTAAAGATTCCGCCTAAGATCAGGGATCCATTATACAAACACAGAGTGAGAGCCAGTGGCCTCTCCCAATCCAACGAGACAAGGCAGACAACGGGTGGGAAGGTAATGAAAGAAATTACTTGCCCAAGATCTCTGGCAGAGCTGGGAACAGAACCTAAATCTCCTGAATCCTAATCCAGAGTCCCACCCACTGGATCAAACGGCCTTTCAAACAAGAAACCAGCTCCTCAGTTGCCAAAAAAAGTAGCTTGCTGTCATTGCTCAGGTGAGTCAAAGGGCTTGTTTACACTGCCCCACAGTGTGGGAATAGGAGTGGTGTATGAATATGGGGTGTGTGAACAGAAGTGATGTGTGAATAGAAGTGCTTCATGGGGACACAGCGGCCACAAATGAAAAGGTTCCTAGTTTGCGTTAACAGAGTCCTCTTCAACCAGGACGACATTAACGTGAACCAGGAGCCTTTTAGTTCAGGCCTGCAAGCAGCCACCCATGGGTGGCAGGTATCATAGGCTGGGGGAGGCTGCGCCTCCCCAAACAGCCTGGTGTGGCCCCATTCATGCTCTGCCCCCAGGCTCCCTCCTATAGTTCCCGGCACTCAGCTGGCTGGGGCTGGCTGTCCAGCCTGCCTGCCATGGGGACTTGGAGTGGCTGGTGCTGGGGCTGTGAGCAATGGCCGCGTGGCGCTGGGACCACAGGTCACGGTGGGGGTGCTCTGGGCTCCTGCAGGGGAGAGAAACAGGAGAGGTGAGGCCTTGGGCACAAAGGAAGGGGCAGGGAGCCCAATGGCCAGGTCCAGCTGCCCATGCATCCACCCAGAGGAGTTACAGCATGTACAGCTATTCACACCCCCATCGTCTGAATGAGCAGGGCAGTGTGGATGTAGCCTAAGAACCAAAGTTCCTAATGTTTAACCCCTGGTGTTAATAGTTGCACATCCTTATCACTGTCTCTTATTAATACCTGCATACCAGCCAGATCCCCAAATGCATTGAGGTGCCTAACTCCCATTGATGTCAATGGGAGCTCAGGGCCTAAGTACCTTTGAGGATCTAGTCCAATGGGGCCTCCAGGTGCAGTCATAATACAAAGTGGTGTGTGTGCTTTTCTAGTTGCACTGCACACATGTGCGTGTCGTTTAGACCCTTTCTGATGCGATGCTTTGGGCGACTAAAAACAACAACCCCTGCCACTCAGCGCTGCCGGTTTAAACACAGATCGGGTTTTAAACAGCTACACAGGGATTAGCATTAAAAATTGTATTAAAGTTAATGTTTAAAATCAAAATACACACAAGTGAGGAAGGAAGGTGCTAGACATCTGGGGGTCAGGCTGCAGTGATGCGGGATAACAAGTATCAGTTATAAGGTTCAGGAGGTACATAACTATCACATACCAGCGTAGATCCAGATTGGGGCGTGGGAGATTATAAAGCGTCAGTGGATCATTGAGCTCAGGTATACCACCTCTGGAATGTATTCAGAGCCCAAGTCGTAGTGGTGTAGAGAGGAAGTACATAGGCGGGGTGCATCCCTCGGTTCATCAGGGAAGGAAATGGGTTATTTTCCCTGGTCGGCACGCTCTAGTACTCAACCTGGTATTGACGGTGGCCCGTGATGTGTTCCACGTACATGTCTCTGGACCATCTGATGGTGTCGGACATTTCACTTGTCTAGTGCCTTCCACTGGGGTTCTTTATTGGTGTGGATGAACGAAGCCTCCCAAATCCCAGCCTTGCTAGATGAATGTTCTCCCCATTTTACAGGTGGGAAACAGAAGTGCAGAGAGGGTTAGGCCCTGCCCTTCTAGAAATGGCCACTGAGTTAGGGTGCCCAGATGCAAACACCTTCGACTTGCTTTTCACAGGTGCTGAGGATCCACTGTTTTCAAATACTTCAGCTGGCCACCGGCTTCGCTCATCCGAACGATAGCAACTTTCCTTATGGCAAATAGCCCAGGGTGCTGTAGGTGTAGGAGACCCCTGCCTTGTACTAAAACTCCTGCCCAGTTCAATTACATCACTGTTGCTTGGTTAGTTCTGATGTGCCTCAGGTTTAGCACGCCCAGAATTAATCCACTGGACTGGATCGGGGGCAGATTGCAGGGCGGTGGATTCTGCATTATTAGTAATGATAAGATCATTTGTAGTGAGGTGGAACCGAAATGTCCTAAGCAGGATCAGGGCCCCACTGTGCTCGGCCCTATTCACACATAGACCAAAAGATGCAGCTCTGCGAAAGGAGGCAGCCAGGACTCATTGTGACTCAGAGACAGCCCTCCGTAGGGATTGAAACCCTGGGGCTGGCCCATGCCGGTTGATTCAAGGTCCCAGGGCTTGGGCTCAGGGGCTGTTTGACTGTGGTGTAGACATTCCAGCTCGGCCTAGAGCCCAGGATTCTATACGGGGGTGAGCAGTATCCCCCAGGCCCTAGCCCAAGCCAAAACATCCACACTGCTATTGAACAAACCCCTAGCCTGAGCCCTGCAAGCCCAAGTCTGCTGGCACAGGATAGCCGGCATTGCCTAACTGCAGTGTAGACATACCCTGAGTCACGTCTCCTCCCCTGCATTTCCCTCCCTCCTTCCAGGTAAGGACAGCAAATTACTCCTGGCCTAGACCAGCAGCAATGGATTCTCTTTCTCTGCCCCCATGCTGACCCATCTACTCTGGTCCGGGAGCATAGGAGTGGGGAAGGGAGGAAAGCCAAAGCTCTACCCATTCCCTACCCATTCCTCTCATCTGCTCTGGGAAGGAAGGAAGCAGGCAGGTTGTCCACTTATTTGTAGGCATGTGGATCCAAGGTCCAGGTAGCCCACATCCCAGGATAAAGATGGCTTCTTTACTCCCTTGCACTGGTATATAGTCCAAGTCACCATGTATCCCTATGAGGGTGTGTTTCACCTTGGACAGTGAACAACAAATATTTCCGCCATGAACTTGTATGGAAATGTAGCCCAATGACCGACTTGGGAACAATTTACCAAAAGTCATGGTGGATTTTTCCATCACTGACCATTTTAAAATCAAGTTTGGATGTTTTCCTACAAGCTCTGTGCTAGGGATTATTTGGGGGCAGATCTCTGGCCTATGTTATACAGGAGGTCAGACTAGGAGACCACAGATGTCTCTTCTGGCCTTGGAATCTATAGGATCGGGGCTTCATGGTTCACCACTGCTGCAGGTGGACTGCTCCAAAAGCAGAGTGCTTTGGTAGTGCCCATCCTGTCTCCACTTAATCTGGCCCCTACTCCAGCATGACCCTAGGGAGGGGAGCAATGTAGGAGCATGCTGTAGGTGGGGCCATATGGAAGAGTGGTTCTGTGCTGAAGTAACATAAAGGGACCATACCAGTGACTAGAATCTGGCCCCCAGCTTTTCAACCTGGTGTTCCTTTTTCCATGTCGCACTGCTTCAATCTACACTAAGAGGCACAAAATCTAGTTGTTTTCTTTCCAAACTTCAAACAGGGCATTAGGAACAAAAGAGAACCTTGAAATACCACATGTATAAACCCAGTGCCCCAGCACTTCCCTGGTAGCATGGAGTCCTGAGAGGAATAACAAAAGGTTCTAGTAAAGCCAGGTAACAAAAGGTGTCTTGTTATCAAATTGGCAGATGTATGCCAATGTCTGTTCTCATGTGCACCACGTGAAATCCTGTAAATCAGCATTCAGCCCACTCACTTATACTTAGAAAAACCTTAGTTAATACCTCAGCAGGGACACGGATGCTTTATGCTAGAGCCTGGAGCATGGTTTGACACTCCCTCTGTTGCGTCTGATTCTGTGCAGCACAGTGCGGTTTGCATTCATCTCATGGGAACAGCTTTTTGTTCCTGGGGTCATGGGCTTTGTTAAGGTGAAGAATTCAGGCACGTGTCCTGCTCTCTGGTGGTATCTGCTAGCTTCCTCCAAGCCAATCCTTTCTCCTAATTCTTTCTTTCTCATAACCTCTGGCCTGCCGGTTTCAAGCATCTTAGACGTCCCATGGTCTGTAGCAATGGCATCTTCAAAGCCATCAGGGACAATTCAGGCCTTCAGTTGATCTTGACAAAAGTTTGACTCAGGGCAACATTCTCAAGGGTGTTGGTTGGTGTGTTTGAATGAATAGAGTGAAATGACACTGATCTATTCTGAATCTTTTTTAAACAGAGACGTGTTCCCCACCTTATCCCAGATTTTTCATAGACCACTATTCGATTCTTCTCGTAGCTCTACACCTCAAGCCCCCTTCTTCTCTTCTTCACAAAACCTACGTGAGTAGAAGCAAAGAGTCAGAGGATGCATAAAGTTACGAGCTTGGGAAACTTATCGGTGAAGTTGTACAACTGCACAAACCCTTTCATCTTGGTAGATGTGGCTCATAAATGTCTTAAAGTTAAATCGCTCCCATTTTGCTCAGCCCAACTTATTAAATCAAGTTAATAAGAATGGTAATTAGCAGACTAATGATCATAATTGCTAATAGACTCATTCCTAGCATTATATAATTCCCACCATAATAACCACCAAGCAATCTAGCCACCCCGTTCCTGAAAATGAACTCCTTATGTCTAGCCTGGTACCATTAACCTTCTCTCTTGTGCTGTCTGCTCCAGTTCCTGAACCTGACCTAAAATATAACTAGCGTCAAAAAAAATTGAATCTGACAATTTTGTTCCAAACACAGGGCCTGACATTGCCCAACCTTCTTCCCAGCAAATAGAATCTTACCTCGCAGGGGAGATTCCAGGGCACAGATCCTCAAAGGATATCAATGTGAATTAAACACTTAAATCTGTTGCCCCTTTTTGACCCGAGCAGCTAGTCAATGTCTGGGGCCATAGGAATGTTCCACTGGAAGTAGAAATAGATGGAGGTCTGGTATTTTGGCTAATACAGTCTTATTTATTTACAAGGAATCTACAATATCCTGCTCCTCTGAGTGGAGGAGGAACCAAGAAAAAATGAGCATTTTCTTAGTTTACAGCTAACAGACCCAAAAACTCTCTCTCTAGCTTTCCCCAAGGTCTCACTGTGCTCACCAACTACTGCATGGCTTTCTTGCCTTCGGTCTCTGCCTCTCTCGGAGTGGTCCTTTTGGTCTCCATGTCTAGGTGTTCTCTCTTCCCTCGACCCACATTCATGCTTTACCCAAAACAATACTCAGCAGAAGCTCCTCCGCCCACCCAGTCTAAAATTCCTGGGTGGGTTCACAAAAACTTTTGTCTCAGGGGAGGCTGGTGACTCTCGCTCTGCCTCTTCCTGCCCCAACTCCCCCTCCCTCCCCCAGTGCTCCTCCCTTGCTCTGCCTCTTCCTGCCCCAGCTCCGCCCCCTCCCCAGTGCTCCTCATTCACTCTGCCTCTTCCTGTCCCTGCTTTGCCCCCTCTCCCCAGTGCCTCCTGCTCGCCTCTGAACAGCTGATCCGCGAGTGTTGAGCAGCCACAATTTCTTTTTCCATGGGCCCTCCAGCCCTGCAGCACCCAAGGCGTCAGTGCCTATGCTTCTTAGCACAGCCATAACTTTGAGGACCTGGGCCCTTGATTTCAATGGGATGTTTCATTAAGTCAAGCACTACTCATGGTGGCTAAGCCTGGAAGAATCTGGCCTACCTCAAGGACGGGGAGCATCTCTTCTTACATCTCTATAAAGTACTATGCCCAGCTGTGATACTAGAGTAATAAATAATCATAATGATGAACATATTATATCTCTGGGAGTTCTCATCACTAGAATCAAGTGCTCTGCAGACACTGGTAATAAAGCCCCTTCTCCCCCCAATACTGCTGTGAACTACAAGGGAAGTAAGAGAGAGAGAAAAATCACTTCATCCATCAGACCAGTTTCTTTCCAGCTGCATCTGTTTAACAGCAGACAGCTGTAGCAGACAACATTTTAGGACAGGAAGTGAAGAATGCCACTGCCTGTGGAAACTGAAGGGGCCATTTGAGTCAGCAGAATGACTCAATAACTCATAACCAGGTGAATGCCCTAATTTTGGGGAAAATGCTGTAGCGTTTTTAAATGATCACACGTTGCCAGAATTTTGGTGTGATGTCCCGAAGAGGAGCTGAGTTGCCCTCAACTTCCAGCAGAAGAGTGCTCTCTGCCATCACTGAGTGAAGAGGCATGTTTAGCGTGCTCACCTATGCCATGAGACACCCAGCGTCAATTCCTTGCTTTGCTGCACACTTCCTCTATAACCTTGGCCACATCACTTTCAATGGGAGTTAGACAGTTTTTCATATTTTCCTAAATCACTTTTATTATGGTTTGCACTGTGGATGGATACTATCCCACGTCATGACTCCAAAAATATTGAGTTGCAGACTCTGTCTTACCAAGGAAATATACCACGGGGGAAAGAACACAGCTTGATTTTTAGATACCAGGCTGGGATTTCATCTTTCAAATCTTAAACAGAGAATTTGAACTGGAAATCACTGAAAGAGAACAAATTCAGAACCTAAGATCCTGTAGAGTTATGTTTCTGACTAGTGGCTCTTTAATTTTTAAAAAAGGAGTCCCATGAGCATGACAACAATAAGACCCCAGTACTCTCTTGTTCACTTTGCTTTTTTCTTTCTCTCTGTTGTAATATATTCTATTGTTGGTGACTCAACTAAAAACTTAACAACTCTGCACGATGGAATAATTCACAAATTCAGAGATACTTTTTAACCAAGATAAAACAAGCTCATAATAATGACCCAAATAATTTCCCCTAGATTTGCTTGGGAAGGGTCCCCTCCTTGTAAAGATCTCCCTTCCCCCGTCCCAACAGAGGAATGGGGTGGGGGATAAAATCGGTTTCTTCCATGGTACCATTCTGCCTTCTGCTCTGGCTGCTGTGAAGGTTGTTCCATAGGTCCAGGTCCATGCAGAGTGATGAGGTAGGCCTGAGGAGAGAAACGAAAAATTGTAGAGTAGTGGGTCAGTGCTTAGGCCCAGATCCTCTAAGATATTTAGGCACCTACCTCCCACTGAAATTAACGGGAGTGAGGCCTCTAAATATCTTCGAGGACTGAGCCTTATTACCTTTTCTGAGCCCAAGGAAATGAGCCCAGAAGATAGAGCAAAGTCACCAGTTGCTCTCTTTTCAGTAGAGCTGGAGTGGGACCTGCTGTAGCCACAGGAAGCATGGCACCATTTGAGCTAGTTAACCAGGGATCGGGGTGTGACGGGCCAAAACTGGAGCAGAGGCAAACAGCCTTCATAAGATGCCCTGAATTCCCTCCTTCAGGTCTAGGGATGGGCCACACAAAGGCCACACAATTTATTCTAACGAGCGAATTCCAGCAGACAGAAAAGAAATTCTGTGATGGGCTCCTCATAGAGAATTCCTTCCCCAGACTGACCTCTGAAGGTCTGGATTTTAGTCTTTCTGGGCCTCAGTTTCCCATCTGTAAAACTGGAATAATAGCTTTGCCCTACCTCTTCGGGGTGTTTTGAGGATAAATACGTGAAGGACTGCAGGTGCTGGAAGTCATTCAAGTATGTAAGATGGATTTCTGCTTCACAGAAAAAAGCATCAGCACAGGAACTTGATTTGGGGGTCATGGCAGATAATCAGTTGAACAGGAGTTCCCAAAGTGGCGCTGTGGGCAAAAGAGCTAATACGATCCTGGGATGCATAAACAGAAAATTCTCAAGTAGAAGCAGAGAGGTTATTTGACCTCTATGTATGACACCGGTGTGGCTACTGCTGGAATACTGGGTCCAGTTCTGTTGCCCACAACTCAAGAAGGACGTTGATAAACTGGAGAGTGTTCAGAAAAGAGCCAGGGGAATGATTAAAGGATTAGACAACATGTCTTACTGTGATAGACTCAAGGAGCTCAGTTTATTTAGCTTAACAAAGAAAAGGTTAAGGGGTGACTTGATTACAGTCTAAAGTTATCCACATGAGGATAAAGGAAAAGTTTCATCAGAAAGTTTGAGCAAAACAAATTTATTTCCCTGACAAAATACACTTACGTTTTTTCCACCAGATGCAGGGTTGTCATTGTGTGGGATCGCGATGGAAAATAATATTAAACAAATGAATTGTTTGTGTAGTCACTTAACAACCCTGCAAGAGAACGCTGATATTTGAACAGAATGTTGAATGATATAATATTAGCCGCTGAAATCTCTCGGCTGACTGTTAAAAATTTTAATACCGATTGGAACCTGGCTTACAACATCTTCTCCTGGTCCTTTGCACAATTGAAGTTACAAATGGCATAGCTAGTAAGCAAAATGGCTGCCTGTTGAGCATGGATTAGGAATGCCAGATCTAATAACATCCACTTAAAAAGAGAATGACATAATATATTAATGGTAACAAGTGCTTCTTACCGTGTTCGCTTCCAGGCCATTAGGCTGAGCAAATCTAGCACAATGTAGCACGAGAGGTATCCGAATGAATTAGGAACAAAGCCACCAAACTTTAAT
Organism: Dermatemys mawii; assembly: GCA_007922305.1. Lineage (NCBI taxonomy): Eukaryota > Metazoa > Chordata > Testudines > Dermatemydidae > Dermatemys > Dermatemys mawii. The sequence goes on from ML677361.1 coordinate 881,635, forward strand.
GTTTAAAGATTGCTTTGTTTCACTTTCTATTCTCCCAACCTGTCTAGCCACACCCACCTGCAACCCAGCTAGTGGGAGAATGGAATCCCATTACGTGTTAAGTAATACTTCAGATGGTGCCGGTCTCTTTAGAGGCTGTTGGTTTAGATCCTAAATTTTGCATAATTGGAAACCTCTGCTTGAGACACCCAGTGCTGTGACAGTGTGTGGGTGGGGAGCGGGGCTTGCAGAATCAAGGAACATTAGCAGAGCTAAGCTTGCCCAGGCCTGACAATAGGAGGCCCAGTTCATGCTGGTAGTATTAGTCTCAGAGATCCACTCTTATTCATGCATTTCTCCAGTAAAATGGATGTCTGGAGTGGCTCCTGACCATGAGTGCTTGCCTCAGGGCAGATGAGCAAAACCAGGGCAGATGCCCCAAACTGGTGATGTGTCTCTGGATTCCACCAAGCCAGTAACAAATGTGAATTCCTGGATCACGATAATTGTCTTACTGTGGAATCAGACAGTCCCTCTCCAGTCTGTCTTGCCATCCAGACAAACTGGACTTAGCGATAAATGGTCACTTTCACCAAAACTCACACCATGTTCAGGCTGCTTCCAGTCCCAAGAGACCAGTCACTAACTCCCAGATCAATTGGTATCCTAGATCTTACACCAAAAACGTTTGTAATCAATCCTGTAATGAACTATCTAAAGGTTGTTTCTTTTAACTAGCTACCACCGCTCATTCAGTATGGGTTTTTTATCACCAGGAGAGCTCTCCTGCGGCAATAAAACGTGTCTACACTGCCCACCGCACAGCACTGCCACAGCCGTGCTGTAAAGTGAGCAGTGTAGACATACCCTCAAAAGCTTGTCTCGTTCACCAACAGAAGCTGATCCAATGAAAGATATTACCTAAGCTACCTTGTCTCTCTAAATATTCTAAGCATTGGCCTGCTGCCAGATCAGGAAAAACATAGGATATTGTTCAATTAAAAGATGATAAAACACACTGGGCTGGGTGTTTCATGGCGGTTTCATCTGAAATCCCCTGAAAAAAGGGATTTCAGATCTCTCCTCCTGCCTGTTTCCCCAACCCATCTAACAGCTATAAATCCTCTTCTAGCCCATGAGATTATTCCAGTTAATCTGGAGAGAATGTGATTTTTGTGGATTGAACTCAGGGACTGGATTTAGAAACTTCAGAGCTCGAATCTTGTCTCGGCTACTAATTTGTTGTGTGGTTTTGTGCAAGTCAGCTATGGCCTAATTTTCAGAGGTGCTGAGCACTGATACCTCCGGGAGAAGCCAGTGGGAGCTGCAGTTGTGTCAATATGGGGACAGTTTAGCTCACAAGCTGTGAAGCTGAACTAGTTTAGGCAGGAAAGTTGATTTTGTGGTTAAGGTGCTGGCCTGAGAATAAGGAGATTTTGGCTCTATCCCCAGCTGTGTGTGTGATTTTAGGCAGGTCACTTCATTTCATTCTGGGGTTTTTTGCTATTTAGATTTTACACTCTTTGGAGCAAGGACTGTCTCATACCACGGGTTTGTACGCACAAACACACCTGGGGCTCTGATTCAGTTGAGGAACCTGGGTGTTACCATAACACAAAAAATAACATCAATAGAGGGGGTTGAAACTGTAAAGTTCTAAGGTTTAATGCTTATAACGTGACAGACTTTGTTTGCATTTGGTTTTTTCTATCTCTCTTTATATTTCTTCTTGGACCGACTCTTTGAGGAATTGAATATATGTGCAGTGGGCATAGAAGCAGCAAATAAATAAAATGTATATCAACGGTTCAAAGCAATGGCTTATATTCCAGAGATATATTTAAAAAGAAATCATACCTAAATCTCCAAAGGAACAATAAATGGAGGGAAATGGTGTAGAGAACAAGAAAGAAAGAAAGAAAGAAAGAAAGAAAGAAAGAAAGAAAGAAAGAAAGAAAGAAAGAAAGAAA